>MU725253.1:161698-240224 GCA_026770625.1 Nicotiana glauca
TCCCGAGTGACCTTGAATCACGAGACCATGCTGTCTCAAATCCCACGAACCATTTCATATCTCCCAAATGCTACACCGCAAGTCAAAATATTATAGAACATTTTGGGCACCTTCTTGTAAGCTTCTACAAAGCCTGATTCTTATCTGTATCTATAATGTCGACATTATTAGGCAGCACACTTTGCCCTTTGAATTCATGAGGACTGTTACTGAGAGCCACCCGCTCCGACTTGGACCCGAATGCAACCACTCCACTGAATTTTATAACATATGAATACCCTCTCTATGAAGCACCCAGCGGGATCACTTCCCTCAAAGCCTGCACCTATACGAGGCATAAATCATGAATCTTCCCTCAAGTCTGAACATGAGCCAATAAGGCTAACCATAACATGCATTCAACAATTCATTTACTCAAATTACCACTCATGGTCCTTTTCCGTAGCCGCAATAACCCATCAATACGCTAATAACCAGAATTCATGCAGGTAATTAACCATGCAACCCAATCGTAAGCGGTGGGACTCTCCCACTTAGCTTAAAGCCACTATTACACAATTTCGAACACATTAGAACCATTATCTCAAGTCATTTACTCTTATTCAAACTACAATTCACCTGATCCAAGGAACATAACCACACGTGCCTCATTAGCACTCTGACACCGCAGGGTAAGACCTCATTCCAGTACAACCAAACATCTTCCTGCTCCATGCACCGAGCATTCTTTACCAATGACAGCTTAAGACATACTGTGATTCTCACACATCTATACAGCACCATGTAGCCTTTATCCAAGTTTTCCCTCACTCGTGCCATCTTCGGACCAATTTTCGTAGCCAGAGCTGATTCGCCAGCATGCCTTGAACAGGAACCAACATAGCACATGACCGCACAATTATCTAATCAATAGCAAACGCCCCAACTTGGCTCGAAGCCATAGATAACAACACATATACACTATTGCTGCCGTAATAACATGGTGAGATTAAACTCACTCCATCATTCACTCACACAACAGTTAAGCCCACTATTAGGCGATAATTTTTTTTTTTTTTTACTAAGTCCCAAATTTTTTTTTCAAAAATTTCGGCAGAGTTTCCTTTGTAATTGGGCCTATCCACCTGCCAGAGAATCACCAAAACCATCCTAACAACACATTCACAACTTGACAAAGCATCACAATGAAAAATCAAACACTTAATAGTCCACCTATCATCCAACAGGTCTCTATCATCACTTCCAAGTCATATAGATACATCTCGCAGTTGTAACATACTCATCACGTAGCTATCCATCCATCATTACCACTAATAAGGACAATACCGAACATATAAGTTCAAAACACTTTCTCACATAATCAGCACCCCGGTGCTCAAGCCATAGACAATGATCCGGCCTCAAGTCCTCCCGACTGGCCTAACATCAAACTCACAGATATTACACCTCGCCCATCGATCGGGGAATTACAAGCCATCAAGGCACATCTAATACTGAGCATTCGTTCGCGCATACGAATATGTGGAAGGAACTGTAAAAGTTACTTTTTCGAGCTGAATCAAGGAGGCACGATTAAGAATTCAAGAATATGAGGTTTTTCCTAAAGGTTTTGCAGCCTCCCAAGGATAAGTACAGACGTCTCCGTACCGATCCGCGAGACTCTACTAAACCAGCTCATGACTCGCGAGACCTAGTAACCTAGGCTCTGATACCAACTTGTCACGACCCAAAATCCTAACCCGGTCGTGATGGCACCTCTCGTGAGGACAAGGCCAGCCAATCGACAAAACAGTACATCTCTTTATAATTACTTAGCAGGAATAAGTCTAAATCATGGGAAATATAATCTTAAATGCAAAATAAACGTGATAGAACAAGGAAACCATCCCAACTAAGCCCGAAATTGGGGTGTCACAAGTCATGAGATACTAGAGAGTTTACTAATATTTTACAAAGTCTGGAATTATCATAAATAACAAAGATAAGGGAGAAAACGGGGTTGCGGACGTCAACAGCTACCTCGTTACTCTTAGTCACCGCCTGGTCTGGAAAGAATCAGCGCTCAGGAGCGAACTCAGCTCTGCCTGTATCTGCACACATGGTGCAGGGAGTAATGTAAGTACTCCGACCCGGTGAGTAATAAAAATAAATAACGACTGAAAACATGAAATCTCATAACGGCACGATATAGCGCTATCCCAAGCAGTAAAATTAGTTATACAGCAAAACAGTGAGTATTAGATAATTCTCATTTTAAAACAGTAAAGACAAATAATTTCCACAGTAAGGATAAATCAAAAGCTTGCCCCTCGGGCTCAATATGTAAATCTCAGTATAGTATCAACCCCTCGGGCTCACTCCCAACTCACCAGCACACAACATCAGTCCCCCGGGCTCACTCTCAACTCACCACACACAAGCAACAGCCTCTCGAGCCCACTCCCTACTCACCTGGGTACCCTGCGCTCACTGGGGGTATGTACAGACTCCAGAGGGGCTCCTACAACCCAAGCGCAATATCAATAGGCCTGAAAGCCTTCACACATCACACTCGAGGCCTGAAAGCTTCCTCACATAACACTCGAGGCCTGAAAGCCTCCTCACATCACTCAACATATCCTCACGTATGGCCTTCGCCTCAATCAGTCCAGAAAATAATCATAAGCCTCTTGGGCATTAGTAAAACAATAGTGCTCAGCTCAAAAGCATTATAAATATCATTAAATATCGAGTTGAGTATAAATGTAGCTGAGTTCACAAAATAATATAATTCAATTGGACTGAGTTCAAATAATACTTCAATTCATGAGGAAAATGGTGATGTAAATTCTTAAAAGATTTCGGATAATTGGCACGAAGCCCAAATATGGCAATAATCCCCAATCATAGTGAAAAACAATAAATCTTTATCAATTACGCGGTAAAAATATCAACTGGGACGGACCAAGTCACAATCCCCAATAGCAAATGACCCCGCGCTCGTCATACAACGCGTGTCTCATCTCAACATAGCAGTGTGTTGTGCAATTCGGGGTTTCAAACCTTCAGTGCATCATTTAAAATCATTACTCACCTCGAACCGGTAAAATCTATAGCTTGCGATGCCTTTGCCCCTCAAATCGGCCTCCACGCACGTCGAATCTAACCAAAATCAGAGCGAATACGTCACAATATGCTAAGGGAACAATACCCAATCGAAAATACTCGAAAAACACTAAAAATCACGAAGTTGGCAAAATTCGAGCCCCGGGCCCACTTCTCAAAAAATTACAAAAGTCACATAACCGGATTCCTCGTCTCGCCACGAGTCCGTACATATAAAATTTACCAAAATCGCAGTTCTAATTACCCCTCAAATCTTCAAATCTTATTTTCAAATCCCTAGGTCCAAAATCCCCAATTTACACCTTAAAAACATGTAATCTAGTCGGATTATTCGATGATAATTCAATATTATGGAGTAGAAATAATCACAAGTGACTTACCTCAAGATTTCTCATGATTTCTTGCTCAAAAATCGCCCCAAGCCGTGTTATTTTGCAAGAAAATAGGTTAAAAAAATGAGCAGAAATGCAGCAGCTTTTAATAAGCAAATCAGGTCGCTAAAGACCCAAATCTGGTTGCTAAAGGTGCTAATCTGGTCGCTAAAAGTGCCACACCAGACCTGATGCACCAGCACTCTTAAATTTCACTAAAAAGGCTCTAACTCCTTCATACGGACTTGGAATTAGACGATTCTTGTTTCTATGAGTCACAAATAATAATACGAACACAACCCTTCAATCGAAATTCAATTTGGGGCTCATTTGCCCAGTGTGATATCCATTTCGCTCGTTAAATAATTACTCATGTTTCGCGTCAAAAACCCAATCGCGACTTGATAAAATTAGACCAAAATTTTCAGATCAGTCCTATAATTCATTATCAAAATTCTGGAAGTCTCGGAATCAAATTTGGATCTCTAGAACTAAAGTTGAACCTTTAGATCATTACATTTATGCTCAAAACGGCAAAAATCTCCCAAAAACTCTTCCAAAATTTGTCCAAGCCTCATGGGATCCCAACAAAATATACTAACAAGTCCCATAATATGACACAAACTTAGTTGTTCCTTCGAATCACCAAAAACAACGCAAAAATACTAAATTCACCTCGGATTCAAGCCTATGAACTTTGAAACTTCTAATTTTCACATCCGATGTCGAAACACGTCAAAACTAGTCCGAATGATCTCAAATTTTGCAGACAAGTCCAAAATGACATAACGAAGCTATAGAAACTCTCGGAATTCCTTTCCGAGCCTCGGATCAAAATCTTACCTATTAACCGGAATTCGCCAAAATACTAACTTTGCCGATTCAAGCTTAATTCTACACCGGTCATCACAAAAATATTCCGGACAAACTCCTAAGTCCCAATCACCTAACAAAGCTCTCCGAACCATAAAATTAGCATTTTGAGTGCTCTAGCACATAAGTCAATATCTGGTTGACTTTTCCAACTTAAGCTTCCTTAAAAGAGACTAAGTGTCTCAAACCTTACCAAAATCATTCAGGAATGACTTCAAATTTTGCACACAAGACACATTCGACATTACAGACTTGCAGCAACTTTCGGAATCGCATTCCGACCTCGATATAAAATTTTCCACTTCCGGTTGAATATTCTCAAAAACCTTCAAATTTCTATATTTAGCCAAACAGCTCCTAAATGACCTACGGACCTCCGAATTCACTTCCGATCGTGCTCCAAATCCAGAATTACCATACGGAGCTACTCCCAGTCTCGGAATTCAAAATGGACATCAATAACACTGAAATGCATTTTACGCCAAACTGATGCAATTTCTTCTATAATGCTATCTTCCACAATAGGCGCCAAAATGCTCCCGAGTTATCCAAAAACTAATTCGGGCATACGCCCAAGTCCGAAATCCTCATACGAACCTACTGGAACCTTTGAATCCCAATTCCGAGGTCGTTTACTCAAAATTCTAATCCTAGTTTATTTCTTCAATTTTAAGCTTTCAAAATGAGAATTTCCATTTGGATTTGACTCCAAACTTCCTGAATTTTAATTCTGACCATACATACAAGTCAATATACCTGAGATGAAGCTGCTCATGGCCTCAAACTGTTGAATGATGCGCCGGAGCTCAAAACGACTGATCGGGTCGTTACATTACTCTACCTTGCAATATTGGATGGAGCCTTCGGCTGTGTTCTAGGGCAGCATGAAATAATGAGAAAGGAACAGGCCATTTATTATCTCAGTAAGAAGTTCAAGTCGTACGAGGCCCGGTATTCTCTCTTTGAAAGAACTTGTTGTGCTTTGACCTAGGTAGCTCAGAAGTTAGGACATTACTTTTGCGCCTATACTGCATATCTCATATCGAGACTAGATCCTTTGAAGTACATCTTTCAGAAGCCCATGCCCAATGGAAAGCTATCCAAGTGGCAAATCCTATTCAGTGAATTTGACATTGTTTACGTGACTTAGAAGGTGGTCAAGGGACAGGCACTGGCAGACCACCTTGCTGAAAACCCCATGGATGGAGAATACGAACCCCTAAAAATGGATTTTCCTGATGAACAAGTATCATTCATAGGAGAAGACATTGCAGAACCCTATGGTAATTGGAGAATGTTATTTTATTGGAACAACAAACTTCAAAGAAATTGGCATAGGAGCAGTCTTGATATCAGAAATCGGTCAGCATTATCCAGTGTCTGCCAAACTCAGGTTCCCCTGCACCAACAATATGGCCGAGTATGAAGCCTGCATCCCAGGGCTCAAAATGGCCATTGACATGAACGTGCAAAAGCTGCTAGTGATTGGAGATTCAGATTTACTTATACATCAGGTACGAGAAGAATGGGCAACCAAGAACTCCAAGATACTCCTGTATCTGCATCATGTACAGGAATTGAGAAAGAGGTTCACGGAGACGGAATTCCAACATGTTCCCAGAGTCCAGAATGAGTTCGCCGTTGCATTTGCTACCCTACCATCTATGATACAGCATCCCGATAAGAATTTCATTGATCCCATTCTAGTGAAAATTCATAATTATCGCGCCCCCTTTTTCTTGCGAAATCGGGTTTATGATATTTCATTGGGACAACTCTTTCCTTTTGGTAAAGGGGTTTTGCAATTTCAAAGAGTCACCACCTAACGATTTTAAGGTGCGTTAGGGAACCTATGGGGTTCAACCACAAACTCTGTTTGATAACAAGAGATCGGGTAAGGACTTGAAATTATCCCAAGGAGAAGATGTTAGGCACCCCTCAGGATCTACTGATGTGGTTCCTGGCTAGATAATTTCTATGAATTTGTACAATTTCAAGTAAACAAATAAGGCTCAAATAATAAGGGATTTTAAATACACAAGTGTTTGAAACGATTAAATAAAGCAAGGTTTTGAAAAGAGTTATTATCTAAGAATTCTGATGAATGTAAGGGGTCATAGGTTTATTTGTAATATGGATCACATCAATGCAATGCCCGGTAATCACTCCTCAGAAGAGGGACTATACGTGGTATTAGCGCACCAGTCATCATATCCATATCTATCCTTCCCACCCCGTAAAGGTATTAATATGTGGATTGGTCTCGACCTCTATTGCATGCTATTACCCGTCCCATTCCTATCAGTCCCGGAAGAATTTTAGGACTACTATTCCTATAAAGGGAGGATTTTAGGCTGATCATGGGTTTAAAGGTAAAAAGACTAAGGCGACATACAAAAACATGTAGGACTGCACTAAAAGGGGAAACATGTAAGCAACTTGAGGGCTCATATAAACCTATGCAAATAATGTATACAAATAGTACGACTCAACACAGTTTAAGTCTGGATTCTTTTATGTCCTAAAGCAGGGGATTTGAGTCAGAACTAGATTCACGATATAGCTCGGATAAGAAGTCTTAATCAAGCATGCCTATTGGTTGTAGCAATTGATACTTAACGAAGACAGTTCCAGTTTTAATCATGTATTTACCTAAGGCTTGCCTAGGTGTAATAATGATATCCTATGAACATGATATCTATAGTGACGCTGTAAAGCAGTGATTAATTTTAAACAGGCGATTTGGATCCTATAAACTTGCTTTCTAATGGAATTAAGTCGAGGCAGTTGCTTGAGAAACTTAATAAAGAAGTGGCAGATTAATTAACTATTCCATTTTAGAATAACTGCATGAACTAGATGTGAGGCCTGTGAAAGATTTTTGATATAAACCGGAAGGCTCGTAGTGCCAAACTAGGAATACGTGTTGGTAATGTAAGAAATTATTTGCGTAAAGCTTGCGAGCTGCGGTTCGGACCCTTTTGGACTAATCTATGCATTAAAAAGTCAAGAAAGAATATTTTCCAGAAAAGTGTGATTCTGCGATCAAGAATGTGATCGCATATCGAGTATGCAGACCGTATTTCAACCGCAGGGTTAGTTAGTGTATGGGCCAAATTTGACTTAACTATGCGGTCAATTATGCGATCGCATAATCGAAATACGAACCGCATAGTTGTCGCATAATTTCCTAAGGATTTTGTGAAGGGCAGTTCTGTGGTGCATTATGCGACCGCAGAATGTGAATGCGGACCACATTCTTGCCGCAAACCCAATCAGTACACCCAGTTTTTAGGAGCATTTTTTAGGTCCATTCTGTGGACCGCATTTCCACTTTGCGATCGCAAATGTGACCGCAAATCTAACTCGGTATCTTATTTTATAAATTTTAAAATCTGACCCCACAACGTTAAAAACACCGCAACATGCTATTTTTTGTTATTTTTCACAATATAGAGAGAGGGGGGAGGGAGTTCTAGAGTAAGAAAGTGTGACATTCATCAAACTCCCTCTAAATCCATGCCCAATTCCTTGAAGGTTGCTAACTAAGGTTGTTAGGTCTTCATCCTAAATGGTAAGTAATTGTACCCTCATCAATAATTTCAAGCATTTCTATTAAAGCAACCAATTAGCAAAAGGGTACATGGAGTATAAATCTAGAATTCTTGCATGTATAAGTAACAATGGGGTATGGGAAGATTGTAACTTTAAAAGATGGTAATTAGGGTATAAAATTGATAAAGTCTCTCACAAAAGGAACTAAAAACCACAATATACACCTAGTGCTTGATAATATGCTCAAATGAGCTAGAATCTTAGTCATATCACTAATTCTTGACTAAATTCATGGCTCTCATAAAATAGATCGAAGTTGCTAGGAAAATTCCAAAAATTATTGTAAAGAATTAAAGGAGATTCCATTGAGGTATGTATGGCTAACCCTTTTCTACTAGTATTGAATTCCTTAGTGTTGAAATGGTTGGCTTGAAGCATCAAACTGATTCTATTTGATTGGTTGCATAAACGTGTTGGGTGACAGACTCCCGTTCCGCATTGTTCTATGTGTTTATTTGAAATCATGATAATTGTTAAGGTGATCATGTCTTTCAAAGTTTTCGTTATTTTATTAAGCATGTGCATGCCTTGTATGATAGCTCTTGACAAATGAATAGTGGAACTATGTGAACAAATTGACAAATGGAGGACTTGTGATGTGTTGATATATCTAAAATGCCAAGGAACAAATAAATGAAAAGATGTGTTGTACCCGGTGTGGGAAAAGATGGAAGGAAATGGAAACTAAAGAATAATTAAAAGTGGTTATGCCCCAAGTGAGATGGCTTAGTCGATCGAGCCGAGATCGGACGCCATGTTGTACACATGGTGGCATTTATATTGGATTCCGGAACATTATTGTAAATATGGATATGTCTCACTTGGGATGGCTTAGCCTGTCGGGCCGAGATTGGACTCCGTGTTAAAAACCCCACGGTGGTATTATAATTTAAAAACATGGTATTTGGCACTAAAGAATATTAACCTAAAGAACGGAAAGACTCTACCAAAAATCATGCAAAACTTATTTGGTTCTTCTTCTTGAATTTTTGTGATGTAGTTGTTGATGATGTAACTGCCTTCCATTGATTCACTATTCATTCTACTAAGAATTGTGTTTGCCATACATACTAGTACTTTCGATACTACTAACATCTTTTTGCCGGGTGCGCTACGTCTTTGAATGGATGTAGGTGGTTCTGTTGCTGATAGTGCTGAAAGGAGATAGTGGTGCACCCTTGTTCTCTTCGTAGCTGTCTCGATGAGCCCCCATTCCTCCCAGGGGTTTGCAGCTCTTCTTTGTGTAAGTATTATATTTTGAGGTATGGTCGGGGCCTTATCGTCGGTGTCATCATTTTGGTCTCTTGTATCTTTAGAGTCTCTGTAGACATTTCTGCGGGTCATGTACGGGTGCCGGGGTGGTCTTAGAATCAGGTTCTATTTTGAGACTTTACACTCTAGACTGTCAACTGTACGTACTTTTGGGAACTAAACTATGGCATGTACTATACTATAATTGTACGGAAATCTTGGAAGTCTAAACTATGGTTAAAAGTTGTGTTATAACATAAGACATCCATGATTAAATGTGCAACGCCTTTTATTTCTTCAATTAAACTAAACGGAATAGGGGCCCGTATTCATATCGAGTTGGGTAGGAAGTGTTCAGGTAAGGCTTGCTCGATCGGGTTTCCTCGGTCGCGCGCTGGTCTCTCTCCTCGAGGTCGGGGTGTGACAAACTTGGTATCAGAGCCTAATATTTTAAAGCATCCTGGGGTGTCTCGGAGTCGTGTCTAGTATAGCCCTTCTTATCGGTTTGTTGTCGACCACATCTGTAAGTAGGGGGCTACTCGGACATTTAGGAATCATACTCTTCTTTGTGTTCCTTATCATTCGATATAGCATTATGTGAGGTTGTTTTCCTCTAACTTATGCATTGTTCTACCTTTCAGTAAATGGCACCTAAGAAGAAAGCACGGTTTGGCCAGAAAGCCAATGCCCCATGGGAGTGGCTGATGAATCTTTACTTGATGCTGCGAGGGAAGGCAACTGCCCTGCTGTCATTTTGCCTAGTTCTTCAACTCCGGAGCAGACCACTCCAGTCCCTACACCTACGGAGGGTACCACCATCCCTCCCGCTAATATTCCTGATCCACCCCTAGCCCCAGCTTCTGGTACCGGTGTTTCCGATAGGGATCTTAGAGGAGCCATCCAGATGCTGACTCAGTTGGTGGCTTCCCAGGCACAAAGGTCAAATGCTGCAACCACCTCATTTAGCCCGTAGGGGGATTCTTCCAGTTCCAGAGTAAATAGGTTCCTTTAGTTGGACCCTTCGATGTTCACAGGCACTGACCTTAAGGAAGATCCTCAGGATTTCATTGATGAGATACATAAGACCCTCCAAGTTATGCGTGCTACCGAGACGGAGGGAGCAGAGTTGGCATCCTATCGTCTGAAAAGGGTGGCATATTCCTGGTTCGAGATGTGGGAGGACTCCCGCGAGAAGGGAAGCCCTCCGGCAAGATGGAGTGAGTTTGCTGATGCCTTCAAAGACCATTTCCTGCCACCTGAGACGAAGGCATCCCATGCTACAAAGTTTGAGACCCTCAAGCAAGGTAACAGGAGTGTGTGGGAATATCATATGGAGTTCGTGCGCCTGTCAAAGTATGTTGTTCACATGATGCTGACTATGGAGGCTAGGGTGCATCGATTCATGTAGGGCCTTGGCCTCTTGGTTATTAATGAGGCTACCACAACCGCTCTAAATACTGACATGAACTATGGAAAGATGGTAGCCTTCTCCCAAGCTACCGAGGCTCGAAAATTAAAGCACAGAATGGAACGAGAAGGAAATAACAAGGTTCGATCAGTAGGCCACCTTGGGGGTTCATTTGGAGGTGAGGGATCATCAATGCAGAGAGGATCATCAGTGCCATCCTATTCTTATACTCAGTCTTCAGCCAGTGCCCCACCATTAGAGTGCGATCAGCAGCAGAGGAGTCGCTTTAGGCCTAGTCAAGAGAGCAGGGAGGCCCATCATCAAGGCCGATCGGGAGGGGGACTCCAGTAGCAGCAAAGGTCCCCATGCCCTAAATATGGGAGAGTACATTCGGGAGTCTGCTACCTAGACATGCCAGTATGCTACGGATGCGGGTTGAAAGGCCATATTCAGAGGGACTGTCGTGCGTCCCACTAGGGAACAGGCAGGGGTACAACTCAGTTATCCAGTCCTACAGCTGCCACATCTTCTGCACACCCTCTAACTCGAGGCTCTCCAGTACCCACTGTGCGGGGTGCAGCTAGGGGTGGTGCACAGGGTTCAGGGGGACACAGCCAGTTTTATGCTCTGAGTGGTCATGCGAGTGCAGAGGCCTCCCCAGATAATTTCACAGGTATATTGACTGTTCAATCTCATGATGTATATGTTCTTATTGATCTCGGGTCTTCCTTGTCCTATGTTACCTCATATATTGCTTCAAACTTCTAGATAGAATCGAAACAACTTCATGAGTCATTCTCTGTATCTACTTCAGTCGGCGAGTATATTATAGCCGCACAAGTTTATAAGGGTTATGTGGTCACAATGCGTGGCCGAGAAACCATGGCCGATCTTATTGAATTGGGGATGATCGATTTTGATGTAATAATGGGAATGGATTGGCTTTATTCATGCTTTGCCAAACTTGATTGCCGAAATTGGGTCATGAGACTCGAATTCCCTAACGAGCCAGCTATTAAGTGGGAAGTGAATAATGTCATGCCAAAGGGTAGGTTTATTTCCTACCTTAAGGCCTCAAAGATTATCAGAAAAGGGTGCATTTACCATTTGGTCCGAGTTACGAACACTACAGCTGAGGCGCTTACCCTCAAATCTGTGCCAATTGTGAATGAATTTCCCGATGTGTTTTCGGACGAGCTCCCTAGGATCCCTCCAGACAGAGAGATCTATTTTGGAATTGATGTGTTGCTGGGAACTCAACCTATATCTATTCCACCTTATAGAATGGCACCGACAGAACTAAAGGAGTTGAAGGAACAACTGAAGGATCTTTTGGAGAATGGTTTTATTCGACCGGGTGTGTCGCCTTCGGGCACTCCGATTCTCTTTTTCAGAAATAAGGATGGGTCGCTGCGAATGTGTATTGACTACCGGCAACTCAATAAGGTCACAATAAAAAATAAGTACCCATTGCCAAGGATAGATGACGTGCTTGATCAACTGCGAGGTGCTTCATGTTTCTCAAAAATTTACATGCGATCCGGATATCACCAATTGACGATAAAGGAGCGGGATGTACCAAAAACAGCTTTTAGAACTCGGTATGGGCACTTTGAATTTCTGGTGATATCTTTCGGGCTAACAAATGCCCCGACAGCATTTATAGATCTTATGAATCGGGTCTTTAAGCCTTTACTATACTCCTTTGTGATCGTGTTCATCGACGATATTCTGGTGTATTCCCGAAGTCAAAAAGACCATGCTGGCCATCTCAAGGCAATTCTGCAGACTCTCCAGCAACATCAGTTGTATGCAAAGTTTTCAAAATGTGAATTTTGGCTTGAATCTTCACATTTTTAGGTCACGTCGTCTCTTGAGAAGGAATTATGGTTGATCCTCAAAAGATTGCAGCAGTTAAGAATTGACCCAGGCCTACCACTCTAACAGAGATTCGCAGTTTCTTAGGTTTGGTTGGGTACTACAGACGATTGTGGAAGGATTTTCTACTCTTGCCTCTCCCTTGACTAAATTAACCTAGAAAGTAGCTAAGTTCCAATAATCTAATGCTTGTGAAAATAGTTTCCAAGAATTGAAATGAAGATTGACTACCGCACCGGTATTAACCCTGCCAGAGTGTACAGAGGGATTTGTGGTGTATTACGATGCTTCAAGGATTGGGCTTGGGTGTGTATTAATGCAGCATGGCAAGGTTATAGCCTACACTTCTAGGCAACTCAAGAATCATAAAAGGAACTATCCAACTCATGACTTAGAGCTGGCGGCAGTGGTGTTTGCGCTAAAGATTTGGCGACATTATCTATATGGGGTCCACATAGAGGTATTCACGGACCACAAGAGCCTTCAATATATTTTCAAGTAAAAGGAGCTTAATCTGAGGCAGAGGAGGTGGCTAGAGTTACTCAAGGACTATGACATTGATATTCTCTATCACCTGGGAAAGGCTAACGTTGTGGCCGATGCACTTAGCCGGAAATCTATGGGGAGTTTGGCTTGTTTGAGGGCGGATCAGAGGCCGTTGGCTCGTGAGGTTCATCAATTGGCCAGTTTGGGAGTTCGTCTTGCAGACTCTAATAGTTGAGGGGTAGTTATGCAAAACAGGTCTGAATCGTCGCTTGCAACAGAGGTGAAGGAAAAGCAATTCATCGATTGTTAGTGCATTTGAAAGAGGGGATTCATGAACACAAGACCACAGCTTTTTCTCTTGTTAGGGATGATGGTACCCTGCGATCCCAAGGCCGCCTATGTATTCCGGATGTTGATGGTCTTCGAGAAAGAATCATGGCTGAAGCTCACACTTCTAGGTATTCTGTACACCCTGGTTCTACGAAAATGTATCATGATCTCAAGGAAGTCTATTGGTGGAATAACATGAAAAGGGATGTGGCAGACTTTGTGGCTAGATGTCCGAACTGTCAACAAGTGAAGACCGAACATCAAAGGCCCGGAGGATTGGCTCAAAGCATAGAAATTCCAATGTGGAAATGGGAGATGGTTAAAATGGATTTTGTGGTAGGGTTGCCGCATACTCCACGCAAGTATGATTCAATTTGGGTGATCGTTGATCGACTCACAAAGTCAGCACACTTCTTGCCAGTCAAATCTACCAAAACAGTGGAACAATATGCTCAATTGTATATCAAGGAAATAGTCAGGTTGCATGGTACTCTAGTCTCAATCATTTCAGATCGAGGGCCTCAATTCACGGCCAAATTTCGAAAGATATTTCAGCAGGGTTTGGGCACGCAGGTAAATCTTAGCACAACTGTCCGCCCTCAGACTGACGGCCAAGCCGAGCGAACTATTCAGACGCTTGAAGACATGTTGCATTCTTGCACCCTTGACTTCAAAGGCAACTGGGATGATCATTTGCCACTCATAGAATTTTCATATAACAATAGCTTCCATGCTTGTATCCAAATGGCACCATTTGAGGCACTGTATGGTAGAAGATGTAGGTCTCCTATTGGGTGGTTCGAAGTTAGGGAAGCTGAATTGATAGGGCTAGACCTTGTGCACCAGGCCATGGAGAAGGTCAAGATCATTAATGTAAGGCCCGGTGAATTTTCTACTCAAAACCCGAATCTCATAGTGTCTAGTTAGGGTAAGGTGTTAGAAACTCATAAAAATCAAAGAATCAAAGTTTTTCAGAAAATTGCTAATTTGCGGTCCAGAATGCGGTCGAAAATCAAGTATGCGGACCGCATTTCTACCGCAGATTGAGTCAGTGGTTTGATTAAAATTGACGTCAAAATACGGTCCATTATGCGATCGCATAACTGATATGCGGACTGCATTTCTATCGCAAAGTGAGTCAATGTGTCAGTCAAATTTGAGGTAAAAAATGCGGTGCATTATGCTACCGCATAACTGGTATGCGGACCACATTTTCGTCGCATAACCAAACAAAATATTTAGATTTTGGGAACCTTTTTGCAGTCCAATATGCGGCCCACATTTCCACTTTGCCATCGCAAATGAGATCGCAGATCCAACTCGGGGCTCCAATTTTCTAACTTTTTAACCCGACCCCTATCGTTATATTCGGTATTATAGCTCATTTTAAGCATTTTTCTGAACATTTATAGCGTGAGAGAGAGGAGTCTAAGAGAGGGAAGGTACTCCCCATCAAATTACTCCATAGAATCTTGCTAAATCCTTGAAGATAATCAAGTGAGGACTTCTAAATCTTCATCCCAAGAGGTAAGGCTTCATCGCGTCAGTTCTTATTTCCACATTCAGCTAAAAGGAGGTCATTAGTGAGGTAATTCATGGGTATAAGAATTGATTCCTTGCATGCACATCAAAACTTAGGGTAGTGGGAGATGGTAAACTAAAAAGAAAGCAATCGGGGTATAAAATGATAGAAATTTCTAGCAAGAAGGACCTAAGATCATAGTGCACCTTTAGTGTTTGATGATGTGCTTGAACCAAGCTAGAATCTCAACTTCGTCCCTAATTCTCGATTTAATTTGTAATTCTTGCATCATATATCGAAGTGATAAGAATTATGGAAATTTGTAAAGGGTAAGGAAAGCTATATTGAGGTATGTATGGCTAAAACACCCTTTTATTAGAAATTGAGCTCCGTTGGCATTCACAAAAGTGTGGTAAGATTTGAGTTAGTTAATGTGTTGATTGTTATTGCACATTGATTGATTTGCAATTATATACATATATACTTGAAGAATGTGACTCAATGTGAGTAATGTACCACTCTTGATAGTTAGAGAAGTATGAGGAATACAATTGTGTGTTGAAGTGCTTAGGCTATAAGCCAATATTGAACCTAAGAATTTTCATACTAACTATGTGAACACTTACATGTTCTTGCAATTTGAATTAATTTCGTATGTGCCTATGATCACAACTTGCAAGGTGAATATTGAAAATGGAAAATGATGTGATAAGTGTGGCCCAAAGCACCCATGAATTGATTTGAAACATGAAAGATGATGATTCAAGTGAGATGATTAATAAGCAAGAAACCACGCCTAGGTAAGGCGGCCTAGCCGATCGGGCCGTGATCGGATACCATGCCGCACACGGTGGTAATGTGCTAATATTGAATTCCGAGTAAAAGAAATGAAATAGTGATTGAGATATATGCCTCCAATAAGGCAACCTAGCCGGTTGGGTCGTGATCCTACTTCACTCAAGATAGGGTGGTATTGAGAACAGTGATGAACGCATGAAAGAAATGCCCCAAACTAAGTTATGTAAATTATGTGAAAGGTTATATGATTTGCATATTTGATTTACTCATGTGACTTACTTGTCATTGCTTGGTAGTTCTTTCTAGTAAAATGGTGTTTAGTTATACATACTAGTACTATTCCATGGTACTAACGCCCCTTTTGTCGGGGGTGCTACTTTTTTTTTTTAATGAATGTCGGTGTCTCCATAGCGGATAGTGTTGATCGTGTGTAGTGGAGCATCTTCCTTATCAAGATCATGGTGAGGCCCACCCCTCCCTTCTCCTTCAAGGGGCAATATTGCACATCTCTTGTATTTTTGGACTTTCACTTTTTGAGGTATAGCAGGGGCCTTGTTTCCGGAGTATTCACACTTATCCTTTTGTATCCTTAAAGGCTCCGTAGACATATATGTGGGCCATATGTGGGTGTCGGATGGGTGTGCAAACTCTGTTGTAATTCTAAACTTATGTTGCCTATGAATTGTAACACTGTGGGAGCCTTGGAAACTAAATTATCTATGATTTAATGTTGTGATCTAAAATGAACTAAAAATGTTGAATATGCTATCTTACTTTGTTGAATAAATGAAAGCACGGTCCCCTTATTCGTATTGAGTTGGGTAGATAGTGTTTGGTAAGGCTTGCTCAGTCGGGGTCACTCGATTGAGCACCAATCGCGCCTCCCGAGGTTGGGCCGTGACATTTAAGGAAAGATTGAAGACTGCTCAGAGTTGCCAAAAGTCTTATTCAGATATTCGCTGTAGGGATTTGGAATTCAAAGCAGATGATTGGGTATTCTTAAAGGTTTCCCCCATGAAGGGCATCATGCGGTTCAGGAAGAACGGGAAATCGAGCCCAAGATATGTCGGACAGTATTGGATCATTCAGCGGATTGGTCAGGTAGCATACAAGCTCGAGTTACCACCTAAGATGTCATTGGTACAACCAGTTTTTCATGTGTCTATGTTGAAACAAGTGGTGGGAGATCCGTCTATTATTGTGCCGGTTAAAGATATTGAGGTCAATAAAGAGTTGTCCTATGAAGAAGTCCTAATTTCCATTCTTGACAGGCAGGTCCAAAAATTGAGAAATAAGGAATTTTCCTCCGTAAAGTTGTTATGGCAAAACCTGCAGGTCGAGGAAGCCACTTGGGAAGCAGAGGAAGAAATGAAAAGGAAGTACCCCCATTTGTTTGTATGACCATGTAATAGCTCTCCACCATTTGGTCCCTATGAAATCTATATCCTTGTTTCAATCTATGTGAAAAACCATTTTGTTTCATCTTGGTTATGATTGCCTACGTGGCCATGTTTAATATTAAGAAGGTCATGTTGTGTCTATGAAATTACGTATTTGTAGTTAGGACGTGTTTTATGGGGCTCTCTGACAAGTGGATAAGCCTAGATACAAAGGGAACCCTGGCGAAATTTTCAGAAATTTAGGGAGTTAGCCAAATCCAGAGCTATTGAAATATCCCATGATTGTGCAAAACTGGGAATTCATGAGGAACTGCTAGTAATGGTAACCTTGACCCTCATTCGAGGACGAATGATCCTAAGAAGGGGAGAATGTGAGGCCCGTGAAAGATTTTTGATATAAACCCGAAGGCTCATAGTGCTAAACTAGGAATATGTGTTACTAATGTGAGAAATTCTTTGCGGAAAGCTCGCGAGCCGTTGTTCGAACACTTTTGGACTAAGCTATGCATTAAAAATTCAAGAAATTATGTTTTCCAGAAAAGTGTGATTCTACGGTCAAGAATGCGATCGCATATCGAGTATGCGGACCGCATTTCAACCGCAAAGTGAGTCAGTATGTGGGCCAAATTTGAAGTAAACAATGCGGTCAGTTAAGCGATCGCATAATCGAAATGCAGACCACATATTCATCGCATAATTTCCTAAGGATTTTGTAAAGGGCAGTTCTGCGGTACGTTATGCGACTCCAGAACGTGAATGCGGACCACATTCTTGTCACAAACCCAATCAGTACACCTAGTTTTTGGGAGAATTTTGGCCGTCCATTCTGCGGATCGCATTTCTACTTAGAGATCGCAAATGCGACCGCAAATCTGACTCGGGCTCTTATTTTATAAATTTTAAAATCCGACCCCACCTTATTAAAAACACTGCAACAGGCTATTTTCTGTTATTTTGCACAATATAGAGAGAGGGGGATGGAGTTCTAGAGTGAGAAGGGGTGAAATTCATCAAGCTCCCTCTAAATCCATGCCTAATTCCGTGAAGGTAGCTAACTAAGGCTACTAGGTCTTCATCCTAAATGGTAAGTAACTATACCCTCATCAATAATTTCAAGCATTTCTGTTAAAGTTAGTAATTAGCAAGAGGTTACATGGGGTATAAGGCTAGAAATTTTGCATGCATAAGTAACAATGGGGTAGAAATATTTTGGTAATTAGGGTAGAAAAGTGATAAAATCTCTCACAAAAGGAACTAAAAACCACAATGTACACCTAGTGCTTGATAATATTCTCAAATGAGCTAGAATCTTAGTCGTATCTCTAATTCTTGACTAAATTCATGCCTCTCATAAAAAGATCGAAGTTGATAGGAAAATTTCGGAAAATATTGTAAAGAATTAAGGGAGACTCCATTGAGGTATGTATGAATAACCCTTTTCTTTTAGTATTGAATTCCTTAGTGTTCAAATGGTTGGCTTGAAGCCTCAAACTGATTCTATTTGATTGGTTGCATAAACGTGTTGGGTGACGGACTCCCGTTCCGCATTGTTCTATGTGTTTATTTGAAATCCTGACAATTGTTAAGGTGATCATGTCTTTCAAAGTGTTCGTTATTTTATTAAGCATGTACATGCCTTGTATGATAGCTCTTGACAAATGAATAGTGGAACTACACGCACAAATTGACAAAGGGAGGACTTGTGATGTGTTGATATATCTAAATGCCAAGGAACAAATAAATGAAAAGACGTGTTGTACCCGGTGTTGGAAAAGATGGAAGGAAATGAAAACTAAAGAGTAATTAAAAGAGGTTATGTCCCAAGTGAGATGGCTTAGCCGATCGAGCCGAGATCGGACGCCATATTGTACACGTGGTGGCATTTATATTGGGTTCCGGAATATTATTGTGAATATGGATATGTCTTACTTGGGATGGATTAGCCGGTCGGGACGAGACTGGACTCCGTGTTAAAAACCGCACGGTGGTATTATATTTTAAAGACATGGTATTTGCCATTAAAGAATATTAACCTAAAGAACGGAAAGACTCTACCAAAAATCATGCGAAACTTATTTGGTGCTTCTTCTTGAATTTCTGTGATGTAATTGTTGATGATGTAACTGCCTTCCATTGGTTCACTGTTCATTCTACTATGAATTGTTTCTGCCATACATGCTAGTACTATTCGACAGTACTAACATCCCTTTTGCCGGGGGCGCTACATCTTTGAATGGATATAGGTGGTTCCATTGCTGATAGTGCCGAAAGGAGATAGTAGTGCACCCTTGTTCTCTTCGTAGCTGTCTCGGTGAGCCCCCATTCCTCCCAGGGGTTTACAGCTCTTCTTTGTGTAAGTATTACATTTTGAGGTATGGTCGGGGCCTTGTCGCCGACGTCATCATTTTGGTCTCTTGTGTCATTAGAGGCTCCGTAGACATTTCTATGGTCATGCACAAGTGCCGGGGTGGTCTTAGAATCATGTTGTATTTTGAGACTTTACGTTCTAGACTGTCAACTGTACGTACTTTTGGGAACTAAACTATGGCTTGTACTAAACTATAATTGTATGGAAATCTTGGAAGTCTAAACTATGGTTTAAAGATGTGTTATAAAATGAGACATCCATGATTAAATGTACAACCCCTTATATTTCTTCAATTACACTAAACGGAATCAGGTCCCGTATTCGTATCGAGTTGGGTAGGAAGTGTTCAGGTAAGGCTTGCTCGATCAGGTTTCCTCGGTCGCGCGTCGGTCACGCTCCCCGAGGTTGGGGAATGACACTAGACAGCTTTTCCAACTGAATTATTATAAATTCTATGGGCATGATTTCCATTATAGCTATTTATATCCTATAGGCATGGTATCTAGGTGTGTGAAAACTGACTTGGGACTTATGGTCATGATTTCTAAGGAAAACGGGTTTGGATACATGTTGTAATGAAATTTTAATTACTTTACATCCTATTGGCATGATTTCTAATTGCAAATCTAATTTTTTTAACCCTATAGGCATGTTATCTATTATTAAAGCCATTTATGTCCTATAGTCATGACTTCTAGTTGTGTGAAGGTGAAGCATGCGGAATTTATTTTAAACAAAGCACTGAACTTATAGGCATGCTATCTAACAGACCACAATTGAAGCAAATAAACTCTATAGGCATATTATCTACACAATCCACCCACAATATACAACTACCCACCATTTTCACTAATCTCCCCAATATCCTTTACAAATTATTACAGCCCCGATGATTGAATTACAAAAGAAGTGCAGAAATAAGAAATTACAACCAAAAGAATCCTGATCTTGACTTCCTATCTGAGTTATATAATTAATCACTCCAATGCTAATGTTTCAAAGCCTTTCTCATACCTGAGTGTGTCAAAGTTCCCTAAGGATATCAGGGGATCCTAGGCAGTCCTCACACCCAGGTTTACATAACCAAATAGAATGAGTGTAGTGTGGAAGGGCCAGCCCTTATGCGTCCAAGATGAGAGAGAACTCAAAGGTCCCAAGGCAAGGCTCACATAAGAGGGGCGAAACCTAGGTACTAAAAGTATAGAGATTTTAAAAAAACTGGGTTGGAAATAGTAAGTGCCAAAGGGCATTTTGGAAACAGTTGTAACAGTGAAACCCAAACTACACATAGTCAGTAATCATTTAAAAGGGGCAAGGGATTAAGGGATTCATTGTATAACCCCAGCAGGGGTCTGGTTGGGTCATACACAGTAATAGCTGATGTTGGCATGGGCACAAACCATCCAAGGAACAAAAACACATATAGGGGCATGGAGGTTTGGGATACATAAGGTAGAAAATGCATAACAAATCACTGACAGAGTACACATATAGGTTAGCACTAATTTAAAAGGGAAAGGGGACATATTACAGCATGCTAGTAACATAACTTGACTGCATAAACATAAGCAGAAGTAGACAAGAATGAGAATCTGAAGCAATTTAAAGAAACATGTTGTTGCTGGGACTAAAAAATTAACTAAGACATACCAGTAGAGAAGCAAAGTGCAAAAAGGTAAAGGAAGCAAGAGTCCACAGTCTAGCCTTAGCTTCCAGCCGGCTAGACAAGTAGAAGTAAAGAAAGGTAGAATTTTGAGTGTAAGTGTGTTCTCAACGTAAATTGTTTGTGTGTTTAAAATAAGAGAGGGCAAGGTATTTATATTTCTCAAAACAAGTAGAAATTAAGTTAATAAGTAAAGTCTTAACAAAAACATGGAAACAATCACAATTAGAATCAATTAACACAAGTACTTCCCATTAATCAAGGAAATACTACTCAAATAGATACTAACAAGGTTAATTAATTTAAGAAATCAGTTTGAGATAGATTGATTCTTTCCATATAAAGGGGCAGTAAAAGCATGAAGTAAATAATCAAGTTTAAGTATAGAATATATGCTTAATTTGGAAAAAGGTTGAAGGTAAAATATCACAGTAATTAAAGGAAGTGAATCAATCAATTTAAACAGACGAATAAAATTAGGGTTCACAAGAAACCCTTTGGAAATCAATCACAACATTGAGGGAGTCAGAATCAATCAAGAAAGGATCATGATTCTACACCTTAACATATAAATAGAATGAACAGCATTATCAGACATGCAAGGCCAAACACATTGGCAAAAGAAACAACATAAGCCTATAGTACTAGCAGGAACAAGCTAGAATTTAGTAGTAAAATAGATCTACTCGAAGCACAGTAGTCAACAAGGTCAAGTAGTTACACAGAATCAAAAGTGAAGAAAGCATAGTAATAGGTAAAGAGAGTCAGAAACAAGTAAAGGTCTCACGGTAACAAGTGAGGAAAATCTTTTTTAACAAATTAGGGCTTCAATAGTAGTCGAGCTTTTAGAGATGATAAAAACTCAGAATCAGATAAGTCAAACAAGGAAAAGAGAGTCAAAACAAAGAACTTAATCGAACGATATATACATTCAAACAGACAAGGACAATTTCAGAACTCGGATTGAACCAAAAAGACTTATGGTTTTCAACATGCTGAATCAAGTAGAAGGAAAGCATAAACAAATTGTTTGAACATATTAAAGTCATGAAACAACACTAAAAACTAGAGAAGAGATCTTTAAAAGAAATTAAGAGAAACCCTAATCATTGAAAAATGAGGAGTCATTTTGAAATAAAAATCAAAGAACCTTTGAGAAACACTTAAAAAGTTCGTAACAAACCCAGATATGAAAGAAATATCAAACAGATCTTAGGGATAGGGTTTCAAAGAACCCAGAGAAAGTGGGAAAGTCATTAAAAAAATACTGATCTAGTCGGAAAAGTCAAGTATCCGACTTGAACAACCATGGATGGCTGAAAAAAGACTAGATACAGAGGTCGAGCAAGGACTGGACCATATCTCTTTGAGATCTGTCCATGAAATCATGGAAACAAGCACCCAGGAGCCATAGGAGGCCGATACATGTATCAAATGGCCATGACAGGCCATGGATTGGGCAGGGATTATGGGGGAATTAGATGGCGATGGCTAGGGTTCATGAAGTGTTGCAGAGAGAATTGAGAGGGAAAGTGATTCAGAGGCAGCGGGTGGTGGGAAATGATTTAGGTTTAAGGGATTGTTTGGGTTTAATATGGGAAGTGAGCTAGTGGCTGTTGATCTAAATGATCAACGGCCTGGATGGAATGAGGTAGGTACCGGTTTAGGTTGGTTTATTTAGGTCAGGGGTTGGGTTAAAATTAGAATTGGGCTGGGGTAATTGGGGCCTAATTTGGGTTATAATTGAAACACAATTTGGGCTAAAATTTAAATAGCCACTTTTCTCTTTTTATTTATAAAAATAGTAAATAAATTTCTGAAAACAAATTTAAAGTTATAATATGATTTATAATATATAATTAACAATTTAAAAATATACGATCCCATTTTATAAATATGAGACAAATTTAAACCTAAAAATGGCTAATATTGCAATTATGTGCAATTAACTTTAAAAAAAACTAAATGAAAATTGTAAAATATGAAAAAATTACTTTAACCATATTTTGGCATAAATATAAGATCTTATAAATGAATAATCAAAAATATTAATTTTGGACATAATTTTTGGGATTTTATGGATGAAAAAGGTAAATAAATTAGTTTAAAAACCTTAAAAAATTATGGAAAAAATAATAAAAATGCTTGGACATATTATATATGCATATATATATATATATGCTATTTTAAATGTATTTTGTATATTGAAAATATATAGGGAAAAATTGGGTGTGAACACCTGCCCCTCTTTACCCGGGAAGGATGAAAGAGTTTTCGGGTAAAGATATAATGACCAATTTTGACCGAGCAAAATGGTTTGAAGAGGTTTAGGCCGCACCCCGATTTTCGAGCTGCCTATATATCCCTGGTTTTACGAGAATCAGGGCATATGTTGTTCATGGTTCATCGGCGGAGTATGCCAACAGGTACTTTCCATGAACAGACGCAATATCTCAGGCTAGGTGAGTGGACGGCTTACGGGAATGGTTAGGTTTGATATGGCTGCAAGCACTAGAGTGAAACCGCTCTCGCCAAAATGGTTGTTGCTTGTTGGTTTACACAAAAATAAGCAATATAAGCATATATTGTGCGTAAATTTAGACATGATGCAAATTCCCATAGGACCACGAATGATGTCTTTGAAAGGTTGGGATGACTTCTTTATACCATGATGTCTTGAGCCATGAAGTGTATAATAAAGGATTCGCTGGCCATGAAATAATGTTCTCGGTCCATAAGGATGGTGCCTCCAAACCATGACGCCTTTGAATAATGATATGCAAAAGATTGAAAGAAATCCCCGGGCCATGACATGGCGTTATCAGGCTATGAAGATGGTGCCTCTGAATGATGACGCCTTTGGATGTGTTGGCGATATTTCATCCCATGAAGGATGCAGTAGCATGTGGCGCTCTTTTAGCCGTGAAAATATAGTGCGAGGCGATCTTTCAGCCGTGCAATGTGGCGATCTTTCAGTCGTGCAATGTGGCAATCTTTCAGCCGTGCAATGTGGCAATCTCTCAACTATACAATGTGGTGATCTTTTAGACATGCAATGTGGAGATCTCTCAGTTGTGCAATGTGGCGATCTCTCAGTCGTGCAATGGGGCAATCTTTCAGCCGTGCAATGTGGCGATCTTTAGCCATACAATACGGCGATCTTTCAGCCGTGAAATGTGGCGATCTTTCGGTCGTGCAATGTAGCAATCTTTCTGCCGTGCAATATGGCGATCTTTCGACCGTGCAATATGGCGATCTTTCGGCCGTGAAATATGGCAATCTTTCGGCCATGCAATGTAGATGGAGACAACATTTAGTCTCGAAAGGCAAAATAGTAGCCTTATACAATGCAAATGTAAATAGAGGTAGAGCTTAACCTAGGAAGGCATAATAGTAGCCTTATGCAAGTGGGAAGGAAGAATTGTAGCCTTATGCAATGCAAATGCAGATAGAGGTAGAGCTTAACCTCGGAAGGAAGAATAGTAACCTTATGCAAGTTGGAAGGGAGAATGGTAGCCTTATGCAAGTTGGAAGGCAGAATGGTAGCCTTATGCAATGAAAATGCAGATAGAGGTAGAGTGTAACGTCGGAAGGCATAATAGTAGCCTTATGCAAGAAATAAAATAGCAAATGACGATGGAGTTTCTTAGCTAATAGCAGATTGCGGCGTGGTAATTATTGGGAACATTGTGACATACGAAACATCATGGGTGCATCCTGATAGCATATGTTGGTAAATGCAATGGTTCGGAGAATCATATTCTTGAACAATGTTTGTTCTATGGAAGTAGAGTATGTTCAATGATTTCGTACTCTTAGTGCCTGCATCCAAAGAAAAATTGTGAGTTTTGTAAAGGGGACAGTTTGTTCGTATCCCTGCTAGATTTTCTAGACTCGTTCGGCTTTGATCTGGTGATACCGTCTGTATCATTATGGTAGCGTTGCTAAACAAAGCAGTTTCAATAATAGACATGCACGATTTTGCAAAGGTATGACATAAATGTATAATTAAAAATAGTTTTTTAAATGAACCACCGACTGTGATGCAATTTAGTACATTGCAACCTCTCCTGCTATGAAATTTTGAGGGTCCTCCTCAAACTTTTGCCCCAGTTTGATAGCTTGACGTTTCTGCATGTTGCTCATGCGACAATCGGCTGAAATTACTTTGGAATTTTGAGGCTTCTCCTCAAATTCTGTCCTAGTTTCCAATTTCGGGGGAAAATGAAAATTTTATTAAATTGTCACCGAACCCCTAGGGCTGCCTACGTATCTCCTGTTAAATGGGAATCAGGTCAGGCGTAGTTCAATTTACATCATATAGGGAAAACATAAAGATTACACATAGTAACGCTTGACTGCATTTGAATTAATCAGCTTTGGCCAGACTTCTCCGTCCATTTCAGCAAGTATGAGGGCTCCTCCTATCAAAACCCGGTGAACCATTATAGGCCCTGCCAGTTGGGAGAGAACTTCCCTTTGGCTTCATCCTGATGCGGAAAAATTTTATTTAACACCAATTGTCCCAGTGTGAACTTTCTCGGCTTGATTGAAGGCTTTGGACATTCTATTCTGATAGAGTTGACCATGGCAAACTATGTTCATTCTCTTTCCATCTATAAGATCTAGTTGCTCATAACGACTCTTCACCCACTTTGCGTCATTGAGCTCAGCTTCATATATGATCCTTAGGGAAGGAATTTCTACTTCAGCGGGAATGATAGCCTCTGTGCCGTAACCAGCATATAGGGGGTTGCCCCGGTCGATGTGTGGACTGTGGTGTGATACCCTAATAGAGATAATAATAACTTTTCATGCCACTGTTTATGCTTACATATCACTTTCCTCAATATCCTTTTGATATTCTTGTTGGCGGCTTCCATAGCTCCATTCATTTTAGGCTGTTGGCCGTGCAATTTTTGTGTCTAATCTTGAAAGTCTCACACATGGCTTTCATCAAGTCTCTATTGATATTGGAGTCATTACCAGTGATGATTGACAAACAATGCGGTCACGGACGAAGTCTGTCTCGACTTTCTTAGTCACTGCTTTGTAAGATGCTGCTTTGACCCACTTGGTGAAATAGTCAATTACCACTAGGATAAACCTATGTCCGTTGGAAGCAACATGCTCGATTGTACCAATAACGTCCATTCCCCAGGTGGCGAATGGCCACGGTGATCTTGTTGTGTTGAGCTCGCTTCGGAGGTACTTTTATTATGTCTGCATGAATCTGACAGCGATGGCATTTTCTGACTTACTAGATGCACTCTGTTTCCATATTCATCCAAAATTAACCAGCCCGGAGTATCTTCTTTGCTAAGAAAAAATCGTCCATATGTGGAACAAAGGTCGATCATGAATCTCCTCTAGTAGCTTGGACGCTTCTTTTGCATCAATGCACCCCCAAATCAGGAGTCCTCCTATACAGGATTCCTCCGCTGTGAAAGAAGTTGATGTTCAATCTCCGAAGTGTGCGTTTTTAGTATGATTGGCAAGCTTCGAGTACTCTCCTTTTGCCAAATATTCCTTGATATCATCAAACTAAGGCTTTCCGTCTGCTTTCTCTTCAACATGGGCATAGTAAGCTGGTTGATTATAAATTTTCACCGGAATGGGATCAATGAAATTCTTATTCGTATGTTGTATCATAGATGATAGGATAGCCAATTCATCGGCGAACTCATTCTGGACTCTGGGAACATGTTGGAATTCTGTCTTCGTGAACCTCTATCTCTATTCTTATACATGATGCAGATACGGAAGTATCTTGGAGTTCTTGGTGACCCATTCTTCTCACACCTGATGTATAAGTAAGTCTGATTCTCCAATCACTAGTAGATCTTGAATGTTCATGTCAATGGCCATTTTGAGCCCTATATGCGGGCTTCGTACTCGGCCATATTGTTATTAGGGGAACCTAATTTTGGCAGACACCTGATAATGCTGACCGGTTTCTGATATTAAGTCTTCTCCTATGCCAACTTCTAAAGTTTGCTACTCCATCGAAGAACATTCTCCAACCATCATAGGATTCTACAATGTCTTCTCCTATGAATGATACCTCTTCATTAGGAAAATACGTTTTCAAGGGTTTGTATTCTCCATCCACGGTGTTTTCAGCAACGTGGTCTGCCAATGCCTGTCTCTTGACTGCTTTCTTAGATACATAAACAATGTCGAACTCACCCAACAAGATTTGCCAGAAGATGTACTTCAAAGGGTCCATCCTTGATATGAGGTACGTAGTATAGGCATAGAAGTAATGTCTCAGCTTCTGAGTCACCCAAGTCAAAGCACATCAGGTGTGTTCCAAAAGAGAATACCGGGCCTCATACGGGGTGAACTTATTACTGAGATAATAAATGGCTTGTTCCTTCCTCCCCGTTTCATCATGATGCCCCAAAATGCAGCTGAAAGCTCCATCTAACACTGTAAGGTAGAGTAATAAAGGTCTACCTAGCTCGGGTAGAACTAAGAATGGTGGTTTTGACAGGTACTCCTTGATTCTGTCGAAAGCCTTCTGGCAGTCATCGGGCCATTTGGTAGTGGCATCCTTCTTTAACATCTTAAAGATTGGCTCACGGATAATTGTAGACTGCTATAAATCGGCTGATGTAGTTCAACCTTCCCAGAAAACTCATCACATCTTTCTTGTTCCTTGGCGGTGGTAATTCTTGAATGGCTTTAACATTCGATGGATCTAGTTCTATTCCTCAGTGGCTCACAATAAACCCAAGCAACTTCCCAGCAGGAACCCCAAATGCACACTTTGCGGGGTTTAGTTTCAGGTTGTATCTTCGCAGCCTGTTGAAAAACTTCCTCCGATCTCCTATGTGGTCAGTGGCCTTCTTGAATTTTATAATAACATCATCCACATATAACTATATCTCCTTGTGTATCATATCATGGAAAATGGTTGTCATGGCCCTCATGTAGGTGGCCCCTGCATTCTTCAGGCCGAATGGCATCATCTTGTAACAATACACTCCCCATGGCGTAATGAAAGCTATTTTCTCAGCATCTTCCTCATCCATCCACATCTGATGGTAGCCCGCAAAGCAATCTACGAATCAATGTAGCTCGTGCTTGGCGTAATTGTTAATAAGGATGTGTATATTCGGCAAAAGGAAGTCGTCTTTTGGATTGGCCCGGTTGAGATCCCTGTAGTCGACACATACTCTGACCTTCTCGTCCTTCTTTGGTACTGGCATAATGTTGGCTAACCATGTTGAGTACTTAACCACCCTGTGAACCTTAGCCTTGATCTGTTTGGTGACATCTTCCTTGATTTTCAGACTCATGTCAGATTTGAACTTTCTGAGCTTTTCCTTTACGGTGGACACATTAGATTGGTTGGTAGTTTGTGAGACACAATAGATGTAATCAGACCGATGACGTCATCATACGACCAGGCGAATATGTCCTCATACCCCTTTAGGAACTCTGTGTATACTTTCTTCTCTGACAGCGATAGCTGAATGTTGATTCGTGTTTCCTTGACATTTTCTGCGTCTCCCAAGTTAATAATTTCGGTTTCATCCAGGTTGGACTTAGGTCTGTTCTCAAAGTTCTCAACTTCTTTGACAATCTCATCAGGTATGTCATCTTCTCCTGAATCTATTTCCATTTGTTGCGTTGTCTCATTGCATGTCATAGTCATTGGTTCATCAAGATAAGTAATAGTAATGTTGTATTGGTAAAGTAAGGAGGAAAATGATAGAAATAAATATGGCATAATACATAGTTGGACCCTTAAACTTGGTTTTTTTTGTCACTTGGACACTTAAATATAGAGTTGTTCCTACCAGGCCCTTCAACTAAACCACATATGTGCCAATTAGACACTTTGTAGACCATATGAGAAAAACCATTATAAAAATTAAACGTGTGTATAACAGTTTCCTCTAACACCTTAAAATATTCCACCTTATAGAATTAACCCCCAAAACAAATTGAAACTCATTTTCAGAAAATGAAAAACCTGGTCGTCAGCTCTGGCGACTTAGTGCCCTAAAAAGCGCACTTAAATATCATGATTTTCTATTTATTCCTCGTCTAAGTTGGTGTAGCTTACTAGTGCCCTGTAAAGAGAAGAAGCATGCCAAATGAGAATAGTCAAATTCATGTACACTAACTTTTCTTTTATAAAAAGTTAAGAGGAAACATGATGGGTTCACGGGAAGAAGAAGAAAAATAGAATGCAGGGTAAAAGTTAGCTTTAATTGGAATAATATATTAGAATATAATAATAATATTATAATAATCAACAACCTTTTTCTCATGTTCACGCGCCCTTCCCCACGCACTCAATCATGTCACTACAAAGTGTCTAATTGGCACATATGTAGTTTAGTTGAAGGGCCTGATAGGAACAACTCTATGTTTAGGTATCCAAGTGACAAAAAATACCAAGTTTAAGGGTCTAGTTATGTATTCCGCCAATAAATATTATTTCATGTTAGATCATGTTTAATTGATCCAATTAATATACATGCGCAAGAACTCAAAGAAGTAAAGAAGAATTGTTGGGATGACGAGCAAGGGAAGAATTCACTCGCAAGGATTTACAAGGAAAGAAATAAATATACACGAGATCAAAAAATTAGGATTAGCTTCATAAATCTGGGGAATCAAATCAGCGGCACCATGATTAGTGGAATTGGAATAATCAAGGCACGAGAAGATCAGTGATTAGTAGAGCTGGAATAATCAAGGCATAATCACAGAAGAATAAAAGGTGCGTGAAGATCTGGGGAGCAATCGTGTTTGGAAAATCCATCTATCAAGGAAAAGTCTCGCCAAGAAATCCCCTGCCGAAGGAGAGAAAATCAAGTGGAGCTAACGGCTCACTCTTTATTCTTGGAAAGAATCAATTCTTTCCAAGAATCAAAACCCTTGGGTTTACAAGCCTCCATCATTCATCAAATATAAATACTCCCTTGTAAACCCTAGTCTAGATATACTTTGATCAAACCAAAACACTCTCTTTATTCTACTGCAAACAAGCATAGTAGCTTACTTAAATCTGCTGTGTAAGGACTCAGGGATAGAAAGAGGGTACACTACTGGTGAGGCATTGTATCAAAACGAGTACTAGAGACATTGAGCGATATACATCACATATGTACTCGAAAGAAACTCATTTACTAGAAGAGAACTCCCTTGCAACCCAAGGGGACTGGATAAGGATTCACATTGAATCCGAACCAGTATAAAATCCCGATGTCTTTAATTCCTGCAATTATTTTCTGCATTTTATTTTAACTTATCATATCTGCTTAATTACCATATCCAATCGATTACCTCAGTTATAAGTCAACTAATAAGCAATTTTTAATATTTTACAATTCACACCCTCTTGTACTTTTAATTAGTATCAGAGCAAGGCTCACATTTTATCTTGTGCTTAACAGCTTGTGAGAAAAGATCATGGCAAATAAGGTTATCAAAGGAACTCTCTTTCAGGAAGGAACTTCACAAGTTAGACCACCATACTTCAATGGAGAGCATTTCTCCAACTGGAATGTACGAATGGAAATCTTTGCCAAAGCATACGATGTTAAAGTATGGAGAGTCATCAAAAAGGGAAATTCCACTACCTGCTAGCACTCCACCACTCGCTGATCCTGGGGACATAGACTCATACTCTAAGGAGCAACTAGAAGTTGTACAAGTAAACAACAAGGCAAGAAATCTACTTCACAACACTATAAGTGGTGAAGAATATGAGAAAATATCAAGTTGTGATACAGACAAAGAGATGTGGGACAAACTTGAGGTCACTTATGAGGGAACCATTAAAGTAAAGGATACGAACTCTTTTTAATGAAAGAAGGAGAATCTATTGACGAAAGGTTTGCCAGGTTTAGTAACATAATCAGTGAGTTAAAAGCTTTTGGCAAGCCCTACACCAGTGGTGATCAAGTCAGAAAAATTCTTAGAAGTTTGCCAACCACATGGAAGACCAAAGTAGTCACGCTGAAATCTCAAGACCTAAACAAATTATCCTATGATGAACTACGAGGGGAACTCATTGCTTTCTAAAGGACACATCTGAAAAAGACAAATCAAGAGGAGAAAAAGAAAATAGTTGCATTCAAAGCCTCCATTGAACTGGCTGAAAATGAAATCGATGATCCTAAAGCTCTACAAGAAGAGATTGCTATGATGTCTAGAAACATGGATGGACTAATGAGAAGATACACACAAAGAAAGGAAGATTTCCACCAAGACGATCCAGGCAATACAATGAACAGGACAAGAACGACGGAAAATGCTACAAATGTGGAAAATTTGGACATATTCAAGCTCAATGTCTAGAACTAAAATGGAAGATATCTAGAGGCTTCAACAAGAACAAATCTTTCGGAAGTTGGAGTGATGAGGATGAATTAGACCATGAAGAAATAGCTAATCTTTGTTTTATGACAATTCTGGAGAATGAAATAAACAAAACCTCAGGGTGTTGGACAGATGGAGATGATTCAGATGACGAAAACGGTTTCATGGCACGAGATGAAACTAGCGAGGCAAGATCTTATTACTCTGAAAGATGTAATGAATTGTAGGATATTCTTGACTCTACCTTAAAGGATTCTCAAACAATGACGAATGAACTTAAGAGACTTACTAAGGAAGTCAAAGACTGGAAAATCAAACATGAAGTATGTGAAATCGAAAAAGAAGTACTTCAAGAAAAGTTTGAGGAGTTGCAAATGCAGCTTAACAGCTTGCGCAAATCCGCCAGTCACAGTTCTGTCAGGTCAAACTAGACGACTAACAAGTCAACTGGAAAGGAACCAATCAGAGCCAACTCGACCAGCCGGTTGGACCAGATGACTTACAAGTCAACTGGGAAGAAACCAGCTAATTCTATATCGGCTAGTTCCAACACTTACGAAAGACCCGAAAGCAAGTCTAGAGCTAAATGTCACTATTGTAATAAAGTAGGCATAAATATTCTGGTTGTCACTTTCGAAAATCTAATATGTCAGGATGGGTTTGGAAGCCAATAAATCCTGAACCTAGTAACACTAACTCACCAGGACCCAAGCAAGCTTGGGTACCTAAAAGAAAGTGATCATCTTGTCTTGCAGGAACACCACAGAGTAAACGCAAAGGAAAATGGTATTTAGATAGTTCATGTTCTAGTCATATGACAGGTGATAAAAACTTGTTCAAAGAAGTTACAAAGATCGATGGAGGAAGTGTAAGATTTGGAGACGATTCAAGGGGCAAAATAATTGGCACTGGAACAATTCCATTCAACAACAATTGTGACATTCTCACGTATATCTTGTTGATGGCCTAAACTACAATCTCCTAAGTATAAGTCAACTCTGCGACTCAGGTTATGAGGTAAAGTTTAAAAGAACAGGATGTGCTATTGAAGACGAATTAGGTAAGACAATCCTTCCTAGAAAAAGGTATGGAAATGTTTATATACTTGATGGATTTGAAAATATAGATGGCCACATCTGCTTAACCTCTATTTCTGATGATCCCTGGTTATGGAAAAGAAGACTTGGCCACGCAAGCATGCATTTGATTGAAAACTGTCTAAACATGATTTAGTTATTGGCTTGCCTAAACTGAATTTTTCTAGAACTCATATTTGTGATGCATGCCAAATGGGTAAGAAAACTAGAAACTCTTTCAAAAACAAAGATATGGTATCTACTTCGAAACCTTTGCAATTACAAAACATGGATTGATTCGGACCTACAAGAACTGCTAGCATAGGAGGTATGAAATAGTCTTTTGTTATAGTTGATGATTTTTCATGTTTCACCTGGGTAATTTTCCTGTCTCATAAGGATGAAGCCTTAAGAAATTTTGAAGTTTTCTGCAAAAGGATTGAAAGAGAAGAGGGATATCTGATCTCAAAAATTCAGAGTGACCATGGAGGAGAATTTGAAAGCAGAGCTTTTGAAGACTTTTGTAATGATCAAGGATACACTCACAATTTCTCTGCACCATGCTCACCACAGCAAAATGGGATTGTTGAGATAAAGAACAGAATCCTCCAAGACATGGCAAGAACCATGCTACTAGAACATTCACTTCCAAACCAATTCTGGGCAGAAGGCATAAGTACTGCATGTCATATCCTCAAATGTTGCCTCACAAGGCTAATTCTGAAAAAGACCCCTTATGAACTTTGGAAAGGTAAACGTCCAAATATCAGTTATTTTTATCCCTTTAGGAGCAAATATTTAATTTACAATAATGGTAAGGACAATCTTGGAAAGTTTGATCCAAGAAGTGACGATGGTGTTTTTCTTGGATATTCATTAAATAGAAGATCATTTAGAGTCTATAATAAACCTATTTTATGTGTAGAAGAATATGTACATGTTATATTCGATGAAAATAATCCCTTGGTCAAGAAAAGAATCACTGCAGGTGACGAAGAGCAAACTCAAGAAGCTCAGGACAAAGGAAAACCACAAGAGTCGACTAACACGACTGGCATGATTGAGTCTACTAAAGAAAACATCAATAACACTCCAGATCAACAAGTAGAGTCAACTACAAATACAGTCTCACTAAATAAATGGTGAAGCGATTCTGAATATCCTCAGAAATATATTATAGGGGATCCAAACGAAGGAATGAAAACCAGGGTTGCCCTAAAAAAGAAAGCAAATATTGCATTGATTTCTCAAGTTGAGCCAAAAAATGTAGAGGAAGCACTGAAGGATTCAAGCTGGGTGCAAGCCATGCAAGAGGAATTGGATCAATTCAACAAGAATCAAGTGTGGAAACTAATACCCAAACCTGATAATGTGTCAATGATCAGAACAAAATAGGTATTCAAAAACAAATTAAACGAGGATGGAAAGGTCATAAGAAATAAGGCGAGATCAGTTGCTCAGGGCTATTCACAACAAGAAGGAGTCGACTGTGATGAGACCTTTTCTTCAGTAGCTCGCTTGGAATCTATATGAATTCTCTTGGCATACACATCCTTTAAAGGATTCAGGCTATTTCAAATGGATTTCAAAAGCGCCTTCTTAAATGGATTCATCGAGGAAGAAGTCTTTGTAAAACAGCCTCCAGGCTTTGAGGACTCAAAATTTCCATACAATGTATACAAGCTTACTAAAGAATTATATGGGTTGAAACAGGCTCCACGGGCCTGGTATGATAGGTTGAGTACTTTTCTTGTTGATCATGGCTTTACCAGAGGTAAAATAGACACTAACTTGTTCATTAAACGATTGACGGAAGGTAATCTCATTATTCAAATTTATGTTAATGATTTTATTTTTGGTAGTGCTAACCCTCTTATATGCAAGGAATTTTCAAATATTATGCAAAGTGAGTTTGAAATGAGCATGATGGGGGAACTCACGTTCTTTCTTGGGATACAAATTCAACAAACCGAAGAAGGAACCTTCATTTGTCAGACTAAATATACAAAGGAGTTGATTCAAAAAATTGGCATGAGCGATGCAAAATCAATTGGCACTCCTATGAGCCCTGCTACAAATTTAGACAAAGATGAACATGGCACTCCAGTTGATAATACCAAATACAGGGGAATGATTGGATCACTACTATATCTGATAGCAAGTCAACCATAAATTATGTTCAGCGTATGTAAATGTGCCAGGTTTCAGTCGGCTCCTAAGGAGTCACATCTGACTATTATAAAAAGAATCATTCGATATCTCATTGGAACAGTATCTCATAGACTATGGTATCCTCACTCTAACTCGTTTAAATTAGAAGGTTTTTCAGATACTGATCTTGCAGGTGACAAAGAAGATAGAAAAAGCACAAGTGGCACTTGTCAATTACTAGGAAAGCCTTTAATATCCTGAAACAATAAAAAGCAAGCATTAGTCGCCTTGTCCACTAGAGAAGCTGAATAGATTACTATTGGACAATGTTGTGCACAACTTCTGCGGATGTATCATCAATTGGGTGACTATGAACTTTCGTTTAAATCTATACAAAATTTTCGTGATAATTCTAGTGTTATTTGTCGTTCAAAAAATCGTGTGCATCATTCTAGAGCAAAGCATATAAATATTAAACATCATTTTATTAGGGATCATGTTCTTAAGGGTGATATAGAAATAGCTTTTGTTGGAACCTTTGCTCAATTAGCTGATATTTTTACTAAGCCTTTGCTAGAAGAAAGATTTTGTACTTTGAGAAAATCACTTGGTATTATTTGCGTGTCTAAAAACTCTTAGGACCTATGTGCTAATTTTTTGTAAAAAGTGTCATGATTGTCCTTTCCCACGCATTAATTACGCCCCTGATTCTTTCCCTCTCTTTTCATATCAGTTCGCAGTTCGAAGATGGAAAGCCAATCATCACGTCCTCTCAACTGACAAACTTTTCCTTTTCTGCACTCAACCGTCAAAATTCCCTTCTTAAGTTAGAAAACCCCTTCAGTCACTCTCATACCCATCTCCTCTCCAAAACCTTGTAAAAACCTCCTATTTTTCAATGGCGAAACATTCCAAGAACCCCTCTGCATCTACCAGAAAAAGTACCCGCTCTAAGGCTAAACTCCCTTCCGCGCCTCCTGAGCAAGTAGACCTAGGGTCTGATCACTCTGAAGGCTACGCCTTATCTCATGGTGACTTCTCTAAATATTCTCAACTTCTAGGAGAAAAAGCATTAGGCCATCCACCCATGGAAGATCTTCCCATCTCCTCAACTCCAAAGAAATCAAAGGTCGATTTATATGCCTCACTCGATTCTGACCTAAATTTCTGGGATACCCCAAATAGGGATCTTTTTATTTCTCTCAAGGATAAGCCCATCGCCCATGGAAGGGTCGTGCATCTTGATGATATAGAAGCTCTCAACTGTAAGGTAAAGGATCTTTTCGTCTATCAGGGGTGGAAAAAATTTCTCTCTGTTTCTCCGCCTAAGGTATATGAACCCTTAGTTAGTATGATTTATGCCAATCTCCGCTCTAGTAAACCAGATAGTCTAGAATCTCTAGTACTAGGAAAATGCATTGTTCTTAACTGTGCCCTATTTGACTCTCTTTTTCAATGTCATTGCTCTGGTTTCCCTACTCTATTTAAAAATGTGTGGCCTAAGAACTTTGAAATTTCTTTTGACCAAGCCAAACAATGCATTGTTGAAAGTCCCTCTAAAACCCTCCCAAACCAATTGGGTCCTAGTGATGTAAGTTTTGAAACTCGGGTTCTGTCCCATATTGTGGCAACCACCTTGCTTCCTCCTACTGGTTCCTTCTCTACCTTCTCTCAAAGGGATACATTCTTTGTCTACTGTCTTATCACCAAACTCAAACTCAAGCTTTCCTCCTGGGTCATAAATTTCATGATAAAGAGTGTCGAAGATCCCACTTGTTTACCCTATGGTATGGCAATCACCCATATTCTGGATGCCCATCAAATCTCATTGTCTGATTATCCCTTCATTACTGTCTCCAAATCCTACAATTCTAGAGCTTTTGCTAGTATGGGATATGTGAGTATCAAGGGCTCCTGGGTTAAGAAAAGTGAGAGTGAAGCAAAACAAGCACATATGGAAGCCAATACTTCATCAGCTATTCCTCCTCCTACTCTTGTCAGTTCTAAGCTGAGTGAGAAACTTAGCTCTATTGACTCCAAAGTCTCTGACATCAAGAATCTTCTTTTAGCTACTCAGCCCACTGTGGGTGACATTCTTTCTATCTCAAAGGAAACAGGGTCTGGCATGTCCAAAATCAGAGTTGTTGTTCTCAGGGTCAGGGAAAATGCAGTAAAAGCCTTCAAGGAGGTTCACGATAGGCTAGATGGTATGAGCATCGCTGCAAATACGAGCTTCGAAAAGTTGAAGTAGGCCATCTGCAACACTCTTACCTATTTCTTATGCCGCTAGTGTGGATGTTTTTCAAACTATATCTCTTATTGCTACGTGTTTTGATGGTTTTGAGGGTTGTTCCCCTGGATAATTTTTTTTTGGTGTTGTGGGCTATTTATTCAGCCGCTGGATAATTTTTTTTGTTGGTTGCTATCTATGATTCTAATCCCTCTTTGTAGATTCAAAAGGGGGGAAAAATATGTTGTTATGTATGATGTTACTATTCTATATATTGTTATGGGTTATGGTGTTATGTGTGTGTACAGGTACAAGTCGACTTGTGTGGGACATGACCGCACACTTCTTATATATGCATAGGTAGTACTCTATATATATATACTGTACAGGTACAAATCGACCGCACACATTGAGGGGGTGATTCATGGACAAGTCAAATCGACTACATATATTAAGGGGGGTCAAGTCGGCTAGTAAAACACATGGAAGTCGACTGATGTTTACTTCATTACACATAGTATATTATTTTTCCATCATCAACAAAGGAGAGATTGTTAGATCATGTTTTAATGATGCAATTAATATACATGTGCAGGAACTCAAAGAAGTAAAGAAGAACTACTGGGATGATGAGCAAGAGAAGAATTCACTCGCAAGGATTTACAAGGAAAGAAATAAATCTACACGAGATCAGCAAATCAGGATTAGCTTCCTAAATCTGGGGAATCAAATCAGCAGCACCATGATTAATGGAACTGGAATAATCAAGGCACGAGAAGATTAGTGATTAGTAGAGCTAGAATAATCAAGGCATAATCACAGAAGAATAAAAGGTGCGTGAAGATCTGGGGAGCAATCGTGTTTGGAAAATCCATCTATCAAGGAAAAGTCTCGCCAAGAAATAGCCCTCCGAAGGAGAGAAAATCAAGTGGAACTAACGGCTCACTCTTTATTCTTGGAAAGAATTGATTCTTTCCAAGGATCAAAACCCTTGGGTTGACAAGCCTCCATCGTTCATCACAGTATAAATACTCCCTTGTAAACCCTAGTCTAGATATACTTTGATCAAACCAAAACACTCTCTTTATTCTACTACAAACAAGCATAGTAGCTTACTTAAATCTGTTGTGGAACAAGTCAGGGATAGAAATAGGGTACACAACTGGTGAGGCATTGTATCAAAACGAGTACTAGAGAAATTGAGCGATATACATCACATCTGTACTTGAAAGAAACTCATTTACTAAAAGAGAACTCCCTTGCAACCCAAGGGGACTGGATAAGGATTCACATTGAATCCGAACCAGTATAAAATCCCGGTATCTTCAATTCCTGCAATTATTTTCCGCATTTTATTTTGAGTTATCATATCTTCTTAATTACCATATCCAGTTGAGTACCTCAGTTATAAGTCAACTAATAAGCAATTTAGTTTTAATATTTTACATTTCACCCCCCCCCCATTGTACTTTCAATTCATTGGAAAAATCAAACATGCTTTGATAAATTGAATAATTATTTTGAACATTGAAGATCTTATTGCGGAATTTGGAAAATGCAAAAAGAAAAATCATTAAGTAAATAAAATAGTGAATAGTGCTTGTTTTAGCGTTGCTACCCAGAGGCTCGTCGGGCTATGGTGGTCCATATGGTCCAATTGTTAAGGTATGCCCCTCTACTCACAGCTTGTATTTAAGGACCTTCCTCCCCCTCCTCCTCGAGAATAACACAGCAATCCATATAATTATCCTCTATAAACAAGTTTTTCACTACCGCGAGTGCTTCTTCTTCATATGTCCCATAAACAACGTATCTCGCCTTGGTGGCGACCAATTATTGAACTCCTCCCAGATGTATTCATATCCCAAACCGAAAGTAGTGCCATGTTTCTTGACTTTTATAGGTGTAGATATTCCTTGGAGATTCTTGCCGAGTCCTTTGCCAGGTGCGTACCCATTCTAATTCAATATACTCTAGATCTTGTTATCCCACCATTTGTCTTTGTCGACAGCATTGACCCGCTCGATGTGGTGGTAAGTCTCTCCACCTAGCTTTCTTCTTCCTCTGATTGCCGGAATGGTCTGGCGACTATATATAGGATTGATGTCGTCACTATAAATGATCACTTCCTGGTGATTCCATTCGAACTTCACTACCTGATGCAGCGTTGATGCTACGGCCCCAGCAGCATGAATCCAGGGTCGTCCTAGCAGCAAGTTGTAGCATGCCGGTACATCTATTACTTGAAAATTGACCTCGAACCAGGTTGGTCCCATCTGTAGGCACAGACTAATCTCATCGATGGTGGACCTCTGAGATCCATCAAAAGCTTTCGCATTTATTGCTCCTTATTTTAACTCATGTAGCCCTTTTCCCAACTTCTTGAGTGTTACCAAAGGACAAATGTTAAGGCTGGAACCCCTGTCAATCATGATCCTGGTGATAAAATAGTCTTCGCATTTTATAGTGATGTGCAGTGCTTTGTTATGACCTAATCATTCAGGCGGCAACTCGTCCTCATAAAAAGCAATTTTATGGCTCTCTATCACTTTCCCTACCATATTAGCCATTTCCTCGCCAGTGATGTTACTGGGCACGTAGGCTTCACTCAGCACCTTCAACAGAGCATTCTTGTGTGTTTTGGAATTCTATAGAAACGAGAGGATGGATATCTATGCTGGTGTCTTGTTCAACTGGTCAATGACTGAATACTCCTTGGCCTGTATTTTCCTTGAAAGGTCATCCAGACCAGTCTCAATGAGGGGAGGCCGATTGGAGGCCGACTTGCTTGATTCGGCTAGATGATCAGGGGTATAGACTCTACCAGTTCTTGTCATAGCCTGGGCTACGATAGTCTCTTTGATTCTGACCTTACCCTTTCTCTTTGTCTCAGTTGTATAATCCAAGGGTATGGTCTTTGTGTAGAATGATAGCATAGTGGATATCACCACTAGGATCGGCGCGACTACCTTTACTTCGAATGGAACATGTTTTTTGGGTGGAAAACCTGCAACCTCAAATGGTGTTGGTGCCTTTGCTGATGGTGCTGGTTCAAACTCAAGAGGCATAAACACATCTACCTCAGTGTCCTCAGACGATTGGATCAGGACTATAATCGGATTGAGAGTAACTGTTGGTTTCTTTGGGCCATCACCTTCTACGATCAAACCGATGGATCCTTTGGGATCCCAATCATCATACACTTCAATCATGTGAATATCCCTACCTTTATGGTCTGGTAGAGGGTTACTACGGACATTCGGAGTGGCTTCCTTTGCTACAATGACTTTGTTATCAATCAGAGACTATATCTTCTCTTTTAAAAAGCGGCATTCATCGATGGTATGTCCTTTCATGCCGGAATGGTATACACAAGACTTGTTTGGGTTATCCCCCTGAGAAGGATTCTCAGAGGTTGTAGAAGGTACAGGGGTGACATAACCAGTGTCTTTGAGTCTCTCATATAGCTGGCCAATGGGTTCGGTGATGGTTGTGTATTATTTTGGAGGCCTTCAATAAAAATTAGGTTGGGGACTAGGGAAATTTTGGCGTGCAAGGGGTGATTGGTAATAAGATGGTTGGGCATTGTAAGTTTGGTAGACATGAGCAGGTTGGTAGTATCTGGGTGAGGTAGGCTGATACGTAGGAGGTGGAGATGACTGATAAGTTGGTGGTGGAGCTTGGTAGGATGGTGCTTGGTAATTTGGGGATGGCTAATATGTGAGTGGAGGTATTGGGTAAGTTTTGTATTTGAGAGGAGACTTAGTCCTTTGTGCAACCATCACAGCCCCTACGTCCCTCTTCTTAAACATACCACCAGACTGTAAGGCCTTATTTGTAGCTTGCAAGGCCTTCAAGTTTGTAACCATACTTCTCTTTATACCTTCTTCAATTCGTTCCCCCGGTTTGATAATGTCAGAAAACTTATTATTATCATTAACCATCAATCGTTCATAGTATTGCGGGTCTTGAGCTCGGACAAAGAACTTGTTCATTTGTTCTTCTCCTAAGGCGGGTCTGACCTTAGCAGCTTTAGACCTCCAGCGGGTAGCATACTCACCAAATGTCTCTGTGGGCTTCTTCTTTAGATTATGGATATAGAACACGTCTGGCGCGTTCTTTGTGTTAAACCTAAACCGGTCCATAAAATCAAATACCATACCTACCCAGCTCAACCACTTCTTAGGATCTTAGATGATGTACCAAGATAGCGCATCTCCTTTCAGACTCGTCATGAACAGCTTCATGCAGATCCTTTCATCTTTTCCTACTCTGATCAGCTTGTCGCAGTATGTCCTCAGATGAACCCTTGGATCACATGTACTATCAAACTCCTCGAACTTAGGAGGTTTGTATCCCTCCGGTAATTCGACATCTGATTGTATGCAGGGGTCTTCATAATTTAACCCTTCGATCCCTTTACTTCCTTCGACGCCCTGAATTCGGCTAGTTAATTTCTTAAGTTCCTCAGCCAAGTTTCTGATGAGTAGATCCTTTTCATCACACTTAGGTGTGCAAGATATAGGTTGGATGGAGAGTGGCAAAGTCTCCATGTAGATGGAATTGTTGTGGTGGCCTGGTGTGTGGGCATGGAAATGGTCATTCACAGAGTTTTACGGTTCTGCGATAAGTAGTGGAATGTTATTCGGAGTATGGAAAGTGTTGCATTGGTTCCTTATTTGAGCAGTGGGATCATTCGATTGTTTTTTTAACGAGGTGTGGGGTTTTGAACATTGCGAAAGTTGGCGTCTGGGGTGCTGAGGGAGAAGGATAGGTTGGCCAGATTTCGAACATGATCGTGCTCTTCCTGAAACTTCAACAATTTCTGCTCATGTTGTGACACATTTTCATTGGGAACCCGAATACCATGTCCATCAGTGGCCTCTGCTATTGTGTTCTCTTTTCTGATGTTGTTCAAATCTTCCATCTTGCTTTTGATCTTGTTCTTAACAGTACTAAGAGGAGGAGTGGGTGGAGGGCCCCTAGATCTCATGGAATAAGATGATGTTGCCAGAGTGCACGAACTAACCTTTGGGGAGGGGAATAACAAAATAAAAATAAAACAAACGGTAACCAAGTTAGTGAGGATCATAAAAAAAATATTGCAGTATTTAAACACAGTGCATGAATGGCGTGTTCTAATTTGGGAACCTTGTTGTGCCTGAGGTGGGCCTAGCGACAAGTTGATTTGGAGAACTTAGACTGCTAAATGCCTCATTTTATTGATAAAAAAGGTGAATCCTAAAATGACGCTAATGAGCAAGAAATAAAAAGTCACTAATGGCCATTGACCTTATTACATTCATAAAAGTAAATTCCTATCTAGTTGGGCCCAGAAAGACCTTCCCCATGTTGAATGCTCTCGTTGATCAAATCCTCCAGTTCGCGTAGGTTCACCAGTAAAAATGCCTTTACTAGGTGTTCTCCTTCGTTTCCCTCAACTTTCTGACAGTCGATGACCCTCTTCCTCACTTTCTTTCCAATTCCAGCAGATTGTATTCTAGATATTCCAACTTTCTGCTTGCTTTGGCGGCCCTCTCTTTCCACTCATTGATTTTGTCATTTGATGGAAGACTGCTCCACAAGTCTAGGAAGAGTGGAGGTGTGCTAATCATACCGAAACTGGGCACCTCGTACCTGATTTTCTGCAAAACAAAAGGGTCAGACCCTACCCCCACCATAATCAACTATTTAATATCAACAATTAGCACGAACCATTTAATTCTCCAAATAAATGCACAGAACGTGATGGTGTCCATTTGGGTTTAGGGAAACCCATTGGACTTTGGACAAGGCTATCGTAAAGGATCATTATGTGGATAACATAACTAATCCGGCTAGGTTTGACCATGATGCATGCACAATTAAATCGAGTAAGGTTTCTATGAGGTTTTAGACTGGTGCACTTGAGCGGACAACTCAAGGGGGAAGGCTCGGAACTGTCGATTGCACTAATGATCGACTAGTTTTACCGCAAATATGTCTTTCCAAATTTAGGGGGTAATGATATAGGAAGAGCACAACAACTCACTATAAGTGTTGCTATAGTATTTGTTTTGGCATGAGTGGAGTACGATGTTGAGCATGATTATGCAATAATTAAAAGAATTTTGACATGTATTTGCACATTAAGAAAGCAATAAATACAGCAGTTTCATAATTTAAAGCAATAAAGGAAAGAAAACAAGGAAGATATGTCAGTTTTTCTTCCAAAGAAGAGATTAAATTCTCAAAGGAATTATCTCAAAGGAATTAAACAAATAATTGCACATAGGGAGAGGTACAAATCCACAAGAACAATCTGAAATGGTAAAAGGCTAAAAAGTCCCCAGCAGAGTCGCCATGTTGTCGCGCCCCTTTTTTCTCGTGAAATCGAGTTTATAACATTTGGTTGGGACAACTCTTTCCTTTTGGGAAAGGGGTTCTGCAATTTCGAAGAGTCGCCACCTAACGATTTTAAGGTGCGTTAGGGAACCTATGGGGTTCAACCACTAACTACGTTTGATAACCAGAGATAGGGTAAGGGCTAGAAATTATCCCAAGGGGAAGGTGTTAGGCACCCCTCAGGATCCACTAGTGTAGTTCCTGACCAGATATTTTTGTGAATTTGTGCAATTTCAAGTAAACAAATAAGGCTCAAATAATAGGGGATTTTAAATACACTAGTGTTTGAAAATGATTAAATAAACAAGGTTTTGAAAAGAGTTATAATCTAAGAATGCTGATGAATGTAAAGGGTCCTAGGTTTGTTTGTAATATGAATCACATCAATGCAATACCTGGTAACCACTCATCAAAAGAGAGGCTACATGTGGTATTAGCACACCGGTCATCATGTCTATATCTACCCTTCCCACCCGATAAAGGTATTAAAGCGCGGATTGGTCTCTATCTCTATTACGTGTTATTTCCCGTCCCATTCCTATCAGTCCCGGAGGAATTTTAGGACTACTATTCCTATAAAAGGAGGATTTTAGGCTGACTCCTGGGTTTAAAGGTAAAAAGGCTAGGGCGACATACAAAAACACATAGGACTGCACTTAAAGGGGAAACATGTAAGCAACTTGAAGGATCATATAAACCTCCGTAAATAATGCATACAAATAGCACGACTCAAACACAGTTAAAGTCTGGATTTTTTTAAGTCCTAAAGCAAGGGATTTGAGTCAGAACCAGATTCATTATATATATCATATAAGACGTCATAATCAAACATGTCTGTTGGTTGTAGCAATTGATAATTAAGGAAGACAGTTCCAGTTTTATTCAAGAGGTTACCTAAGGCTTGTTTAGGTGTAATAATGATATCCTATGAGCATGATATCTATAGTGATGCTGTAAAGCAGTGATTAATTTTAAACAGATTATTTGGGTCCTATAAACATGCTATCTAATGGAATTAAGTCGAGTTAGTTGTTTGAGAAACTTATTAAAGAAGCGGCAGATTAATTAACTATTCCAATTCAGAATAACAACATGAACTAGACGGCTTTTCCAACTGAATTATTTTAAATTCTATGGGCATGATTTCCATTATAGCTATTTAGATCCTATAGCCATGGTATCTAGGTGTGTGAAAACTGAATTGGGAGTTATAGGCATGATTTCTAAGGGAAACGGGTTTCGATACATGTTGTAACGAAAATTTAATTACTTTACACACTATAGGCATGATTTCTAATTATTATAGCCATTTATGTCCTATAGTCATGACTTCTAGTTATGTGAAGGTGAAGCATGCAGAATTTATTTTAAACAAAGCACTGATCCTATAGGCATGCTATCTAACAGACCACAATTGAAGCGAATAAACCCTATAGGCATATTATCTACCCAATCTACCCACAATGTACAACTACCCACTATTTTTACTAATCTCCCCAATATTATTTATAAATTATTATAGGCCCGATGATTGAATTACAAAGGAAGTGCAGAAATAAGAAATTACAACCAAAAGAAGCCCGATCTTGACTTTCTATATGAGTTATATAATTAATCACTCCAATGACAATGTTTCAAAGCCTTTCTCGTACCTGAGTGTGTCAAGGATCCCTAAGGATCTCATAGGATCCCAGGCAGTGATCACACCCAGGTTTACATAACCAAATAGAATGAGTGCAGTGTCGAAGGACCAGCCCTTATGTGTCCAAGATCCGAGGGAACTCAAGGGTCCCAAGGCAAGGCTCACACAAGAGGGGCAGAACCTAATTTCTAAGAGTACAGAGATTTATAAAAAACTAGGTTGGAAATAGTAAGTGGTAAAGGGGATTTTGAAAACAGTTATAGTAGTGAAACTCAAACTACACAGAGTCAGTAATCATTCAAAAGGGGCAAGGGATTATGGGATTCATTGTATAACACCAGTAGGGGTCTGGTTTGGTCATGCACAACAATAGTTGATGCTAGTATGGACACAAACCATCTAAGAAACACAAACACATATAGGGGTATAGGGGTTTGGGATTCATAAGGTAGAAAATGCATAACAAATGACTGACAGAGTAAACATATAGGTTAACACTAATTTAAAAGGGAAAGGGGACATATTACAGCATGCTAGTAACATAACTTGACTACAGAAACATAAGCAGAAGTAGACAAGAATGATATTATGAAGCAATTTAAAGAAACATGTTGTTGTTAAGACTAAAAAATTAACTAGGACATACCGGTAGAAAAGCAAAGTGCAAAAAGGTAAAGGAAGCAAGAGTCCACAGTCTAGCCTTGGTTCCATCCGGCTAGACAAAGTAATAGCACAAGTGGAAGTAAAGAAAGGGAGAATTTTGAGTGTAAGTGTGTGTTCTCAGCGTAAATTGTTTTTGTGTTTAAAAGAAGAGAGGGCAAGGTATTTATAGTTCTGAAAACGAGTAGAAATTAAGGTAACAAGTAAAGTATTAATAGAAACATGGAAATTAATCACAATCAGAATCAATTAACACAAGTACTTCCCATTAATCAAGGAAGTAGTGCTCAAACGGATACTAACAAGGTTAATTAAGGAAAGAAATCAGTTTGAGACAGATTGATTCTTGCCATATAAAGGGGCTGTAAAAGCATGAAGTAAATAATCAAGTCTAAGTACAGAATATATGCTTAACTTGGGAGAAGGTTCAAGGTAAAACATCACAGTAATTTAAGGAAGTGAATCAATCAATATAAACAGACGAATAAAATTAGGGTTCACAAGAAACCCTTTGGCAATCAATCGCAACATTGAGGGAGTCAGAATCAATCAAGAAAGGATCATGATTATGCACCTTAACATATAAATAGAATGAACAACAGTATCATACATGCAAGGCCAAACACATTGGCTATATAAACAACATAACCCTACAGTAGTAGCAGGAATAAGCTAGAATTTAGTAGTAAAATAGATGTACTCGAAGCACAGTAGTCAACAAGGTCAAGTAGTTACACAGAATCAAAAGCGAAGAAAGCATAGTAACAGGTAAAAAGAGTCAGAAACAAGTAGAGGTCTCACAATAACAAGTGAGGAAAACTTTTTTTAAGAAATTAGGGCTTCAATGGTAGTCGAGCTTTAAGAGATGATAAGAACTCAGAATCGGATAAGTCAAACAAGGAAAAGAGAGTCAAAACGAAATACTTAATCGAACCAATATACATTCAAACAGATAAGGACAATTTCAGAACTCGGATAGGACCAAAAAGACCTAGGGTTTTCAACATGCTGAATCAAGTAGAAGGAAAGCATAAACAAGTTGTTTGAACATAGTAAAGTCATGAAACAGCACCAAAAACCAGAGAAGAGATCTTTAAAAGAAGTTAAGAGAAACCCTAAGCATTGAAAAATGAGGAGTCATTTTCAAATAAAAATCAAAGAACCTTCGAGAAACACTTAAAAAGTTCGTAACAAACCCAGATCTGAAAGAAAAATCAAACAGCTCTTAGAGCTAGGGTTTCAAAGAACCCAGAGAAGTGAGAAAGGCTTTTAAAAAATACCAATCTAGCCGTGAAAGTCAAGTATCCGACTTGAACAGCCATGAATGGGTGGAAAAAGACCAGAGACAGAGGTCGAGCAAGGACTAGACTAGATCTCTTTGAGATCTGGCCATGAAATCACGGAAACAAATACCCTGGAGCCTTAAGAGGCCGATACACATCTCAAATGGCCATGAGAGGCCATGGATTAGGCAGGTATTAGGGTAGAATTAGATGGCGACGACTAGGGTTCATGAAGGATTGTAGAGAGAATTGAGAGGGAAAGGGATTCAGAGGCGAATGGTGGGAAATGATTTAGATTTTAGGGATCGTTTGGGTTTAATTATGGGAAGTGAGCTGGTGGCCGTTGATCTAAATGATTAAGGGCCTGGATGGAATGGGGCAGGTAGGGATCTGGGTTGGGTTGGTTTAATTGGGTTAGGGGTCGAGTTAAAATTAGAATTAGGCTGAGGTAATTGGGGCCTGATTTGGGTTATAATTGAAACCCAATTTGGGCTAAAATTTAAATAGCTACTTGTCCCATTTAATTTATAAAAAATAGTAAATAAATTTCTGAAAACAAAGTGAAAGCACTAACATGATTTCTAATATATAATTAATAATTTAAAAATATAGAATCTCATTTTATAAATATGAGACAAATTTAAACCTAAAAATAGCTAATATTGCAATTATGTGCAATTAACTTTAAAAAAATAAATGAAATTTGTAAAAATATATAAAAATTACCTTAGCCATATTTTGGCATAAATATAAGAATCCAATAAATGACATAATTTTTGGGATTTTATGGATGAAAAAGGAAAATAAATCAGTTTTAAAACCTTAAAAAATTACGAAAAAATTAATAAAAAATGCTTGGACATACTTATACATGCATATATATGTTATTTTGAAAGTATTTTGTATATTAAAAATATATAGAAAAAAATTGGGTGTCAACAATAATCAGCCAGCTTACTGTGCCCATGTTGAGGAGAAAGTAGATGGAAAACCTTGGTTTTATGATATTAAGGAATATTTGGCAAAAGGAGAAAGATGGAGCTTGCTAATCCTACTCAGAAACGCATAATTCGGAGATTGTCCAATAAAATTTTGCACTGCGGAGGAATCCTATATAGGAGGACTACCGATTTAGGATTATTGGGGTATGTCAACGCAAAGCAAGCATCCAGGCTACTAGAAGAAACTCATGCTGGAACCTGTGGTCCAAATACGAACGGTTTTGTCTTAGCAGAGAAGATACTCCGAGCTGGTTACTTTTCGATGACTATGGAAACAGACTACATCTAGTATGTCCTAAAATGCCATCGCTGCCAGATACATGCAGACATGATAAAGGTACCTCCGAGCGAGCTCAACACAACAGGCTCACCATAGTCGTTCGCCGCCTGGGGAATGGAAGGTATTGGACCAATCGAGCATGTCGCTTCCAACGGACACAAGTTCATCCTAGTAGCCATCGACTATTTCACAAAGTGGGTCGAAGCAGCATCTTACAGAGTAGTAACTAAGAAAGTTATGGCAGACTTTGTCCGCGACCACATTGTTTGTCGATTCGGTATTCTATAATCAATCGTCACTGATAATGGCTCTAACCTCAATAGCGACTTGATGAAAGCTATGTGTGAAACGTTCAAGATCAGACACAAGAATTCCATAGCCTACAGACCTCAGATGAATGGAGCTGTAGAAACTGCCAACAAGAATATCACGAAGATATTGAGGAAAATGATAGAGAAGCATAAACAATGGCACGAGAAGTTATCATTTGCTCTACTGGGGTATCGCACCACAGTCTGCACGCTAACTGGGGCAACCCCTACATACTAGTTTACGGTATAGAGGTTGTCATTCCCACTGAGGTGGAAATTCCTTCCCTAAGGATCACACAAGAAGCTGAGCTCGACGACGCATAGTGGGTAAAGAGTCATTTTGAGCAACTGGCCCTTATAGACGGAAAGAGAATGAGCGCAGTTTTCAATGGTAAACTCTACTAGAACAGAATGTCCAGAGCCTTCAACATAAGAGTCAAGTCAAGACAGTTCACACCAGGGAAGCTGGCGTTAAAGAAAAGTTTCTCGCATCAAGATGAAGCCAAAGGGAAGTTCTCTCCCAACTGACAGGGCCCATATATAGTCCACCGAGTTTTGACAGGTAAAGCCGTCATACTTGCAAAAATAGACAGAGAAGTCTGGCCAAAATCAATCAATTCAGATATAGTCAAGTGTTACTATGTGTAATCTGTGTGCTTTCCTTATATGATGTAAATTGAACTACACATGACCTGATTCACGTTTAAGAGGGGATACATAGGAAATCCTATGGGTTCGATCACTATTCAATAAAATTTTCATTTCCCCCGAGATTGGAAATTGGAGTAGAATTTTGAGGAGGACCCTCAAAATTTTGAAGTAACTTCAGCCGATTGCCGCATGAGCAACGGTCAGAAGCGTCAACCCATCAAACTAGGGCAGAATTTCGAGGAGGACCCTCAAAATTGTCGTAGCATGCGAGGTTGCAATGTCTCGAACCATGTCATAGCCGTCAGTTCATCTAAAATCTATTTTAATTATACATTTATGTCATACTTTTACAAAATCATGCATGAAACTACTTTGTTTAGCAACGCTACCCCAATGATACAAATGGTATCACTAGATCAAAGCAGGACTAGTCAATTAGAGCCAGCGGGGATACGGACTAACCTTCCTCCCTTACAAAACTCATGATTTTTCTTTGGATGCAGGCACTAGGATTTCGAAATCGTTGAAATATACCGTACGCCTATGGAACAAACATTGTTCAAGAATACGACTCTTCGAGCCATTGCACAGGCCAACATTTGCTATAAGCACACACCCGTAACATTTTGTATGTCACAATGCTCCCAGTAATCACCACGCTGCAATCTGCTATCAGGTAAGAAAACTCTACTGTCATTTGCTATTTTATTTCTTGCATAAGGCTACCATTCTGCCTTCCAATTTGCATAAGGCTACTATTTTTCCTTCCAATTTGCATAAGGCTACTATTCTGCCTTCCAAGGTTAAGCTCTACCTCTATTGCATCTACATTGCATAATGCTACCATTCTGCCTTCCAACTTGCATAAGGCTACTATTCTGTATTCCGAGGTTAAGCTCTACCTCTATCTACATTTGCATTGCATAAGGCTATCATTCTGCCTTTCAACTTGCATAAGGCTACTATTTTGCCTTCCAAAGTTAAGCTTTATCTCTATATGTGGCTGCATTGCATAAGGCTACCATTCTGCCTTCCAACTTGCATAAGGCTACTATTCTGCCTTCCGAGGTTAAGCTCTACCTCTATCTGCATCTGCATTGCATAAGGCTACTATTCTGTCTTCCAATCTGCATAAGGCTACCATTCTGCCTTCCGAGACTAAACGTTGTCTCCATCTACACTGCATTACTGAAAGATCGCCACATACAATATTGCATGGAAAAAAGATCGCCACATATATTTGCATGGCTAAAATATTGTCACATACTGCATTGCACGGCTGAAAGATCGCCACATACTTCATCATCACAGCTGAAGAATAGCCACATACTATACTGCATGGCTGAAAGATTGCCATATACTACACCTGCATGGCTGAAAGATCGCCTCATACTGCATCTACACAGCTAAAAGATCGCCACATACTACTGCATGGCTGAAAGATCGCCTCATACTACGTTTGCATGGCTGAAAGATCGCCACATACAGTATTGCACGGCTAAAAGATTGCCACATCCGCATGGCTGAAAGATCGCCACATACTACATTTCATAGGCTGAAAGATCGCCACATACTACTGCATCCTTTATGGGCTAAAATATTGCCAACTCATCCAAAGGCGTCATCGTTCGGAGGCACCATCTTCATAACCCGAGAACACCATGTCATGGCCTGAGGATGTAAGGCCCCGAAAATTTTGTTTTCGAGTAATTTATGATTTCGTCGTGCCAATGTAGGCTAATTATTTTATTTTGTGTGCAAAAGAGGATTAAGGATATGATGGATATCAACTGGATATGTTAATAAGCATATAAGTCATATTAGAAGTGAATTGGGGTCTAAGGAGAGGCCTAAGTCTAAGCCAAGTTGGAAAATTTCATATAAGACGAAAGTTGTAAATGAGTGCGCACAAGACCTCACTTTGGACGATCATATCTACCGTTATATAAGTATTTCTTGATGAACAACCTATCAAATTAAATCCCTTTGAGTCTAATTTCCAACGCAACAAACCGTTCATCATTCGGAGGTGTATACAGAAAGTTATGACCATTTTACTGGGCATGTGTCACTAGCGCGCCCAGGTGCGCGATCGCACTAGTGGACGCGCATATTGCGTAGTATTCTGCTTTTTGACGCGCATATTAGCGCGCCCAGGTGCGCGACCGCGCTAGTGGAAGGCTTCTAAATATCCCTAAAGACCGGAAATAAGAGAATTTGAGATATCTCTCAAGCTTAGGGCTTTCTCTACACCCCAACTCGACCAAGGCATCAGATTGCACACCTAAGGTGAGTTTTTAAGTGCGTTTTCATGGTGATTTCACTTCTCAATTACTAGTTACAACATGATTTTGGTTGGATTTCATAGGATTTCTTCAAAACCTCAAGAACACCCCAAAGTTGTCTTTCAAGATTTGGTCTACAAGAGGTAATCTTTTACCCTTAGACTTACATATATGGAGTTATTATGGAAATATGAGTATGAATTAAGTATGGTAACTCATGGTATGGTGATTGGAGGCCATAAATTCCCAATTTAAATACATAATCATGGTAGGGATTTAAAGGTGATTATTTGATAGAATTTTGTTGGTTGGGTGTGAATGGTTGATCACACATGTGATGTTAGGAGTATGAATTGGTTAGGAATGATGGTGGAGTGAATTGTTGGTTAATGGTGATAATTGGATAAACCAATACTATAGTTATGAGGTGTAAAGATTTATACCTATAAGGTGTTTGATAATATGCCTACATGGTATGAGTTATGGGATTTATTACTAATATTGGCCCTACTGAATGTTGCATTGTAGATTGAAGTTGCTTAATAGTATTGGATCCTTATAGTGTCATTAAGGGCCGAATTTGAGGTAAGTATGGCTAAAACTCCCTCTTCTTAGAAATTGATCTCCCATGGTATCCCTGCGTATGTTAAAAGTCCGGAATTTGATTTATGTAGTATTCATTATTTCAAAGAATTTGGGTGTTGCAAGAATATATGTGAAGGATGTACCTCAATGTGTTTAATATGTTATTCTTGGTAAATGAGGATATGTGGGGGAAAAAAGAGGGAATTATGTGCTAAAATGCCTAGACTTCAAGTCAAGTTTAAAGTGAGATTTTGATACCAAATTGTGTGAGAAAACTCGTTATGGTTGATCCTCCAAATTATTCTTATGTGTATCAAATGTATTTGATTGATTGTGTCTAGTTGTTGGTAATGTACAAAGATGTTTGGAAGTGAAGTAAGTGACTATGTAAATGNCCTCTATGTGTAGAGATGATTGATGTAATCAAATGAATTTGGGAAATAGAGTGTGGCCAATGTGCCGAGAACTTGAATTATAATTGTATAATGTCATGATTGAAAAAGAAGGATTCAAGAATAATTGGTGTAATTGTTTGCTTATGCCTTTGATGTGTGTTTTTATTGCGGGTTGGTGTCCTGCTCTATTGATTTGGAAGAGCCCTTGGAGTTTAAAGTTCCATTGTCAATAAACTTGAGGTGCATGATCTCTGAGATATTGTATATGCCGAGGATTCATTGCTCCTCTCATGTGTACTTGACATCTTTAATTGAATGGCTTTTGTTGAAATTGATATTGATATGAAATATGTGAAAATGACGTGAAATGTGGGAAATAAGAGATTGAGTTATGAAATATGGCCTAGTGCGAAGTATGCTGTAATGATTGTGGCACCATGTGCCGATTAATTGATATGTGGAACCTATGGACGGGCTATGAAACGCATAGGGGTATAATATAAAATGTGGAACCTATGGACGGTCTATAAAACGCATAGGTGTATAATATGATATGTGAACCCTATGGATGGGCTATGAAACGCATAGGTGCATAATATGATATGTGAACCCTATGGACGTGCTATGAAAAGCATAGGTGTAAAATATGATATGTGAACCCTATGGACGGGCTATGAAACGCATAGGTGCATAATATAATATGTGAACCCTATGGACGGGCTATGAAATGCATAGGTGTATAATATGATATGTGAACACTATGACGGGCTATGGAACGCAACCTAGAGGTATGGAAATTATGTGAAAGCTATGTGATCCATTTTATTTGTTGATGTGGGGATTGTTAAAGTGTTTGATTTACTTTTATGATCTCTTTATTCTTGTTTGATAGTTCTTTCAAATTAGATGGTGTTTAGTTATACATACCAGTACAATTCAAATGTACTGACGTCCCTTCTATCGGGGGCGCTACATTCGTGTTATGATTGTAGGTGGTTCTATAGTAGGTAATTCAGCCCATTGACAGTAGTGCCTCCTCTCCATCACATCAGTTGCATTGGTGAGCCCCACTTCTTCTTGGGGTCATGTGTGGTTCATGCCACTTTCTTTTGAGTTTATTGTGTATTGTAAGGTATAGCCGGGGCCTTATCGCTGGCAAGTATCGATTGAGTTCCTAGTATTCATAGAGGCTCCGTAGACACAATGTGGGTGGTGTATAAAAGTATTTTGGGTAGTAACTGTACGGTTCGGAATCGTGGTCCACGTTGGTAAATGTTGCATGTATTTTTTTGCAAGTACTTGGTATCAAATGCTGGAAATGATAAAAAGTAGAAATGAACTCAAGTTGTAAGTTTATGCTTAAGTCTTAAATTGCTATTGCAAAAGAATAATGTATATTGGAATCACGGGGTAACGCGTGGGATAGGAAAGGCAATTCCAGGTCCACTTGACTAGGGTCCTCTGGTTGAGCGCTGGTCATGTCCCTCGGTTTTGGGGCTTGATAGAGGATCTCTTTCAAACTCTTCCATATCATTATTCAAAGGCTTCATGATTCGGAGTCGCTATCTTCATAGCCCGAGAATATTATTTCATGGCTAGCGAACCCTTTATCATACGCTTCATGGCATAGGACATCATGGTCTGAGGACATCATTCATAATTGTCCAAAGACAGCATCCATGGTCTAATGGAATTTTGCATCATGTTTAAATTTACGCACAATATATGCTCGTATTGCTTATTTACAGGTAAATCGGTGAGCAACGGCCATCTTGGCAAAAGTAGTTCCACTCAACGCCTGCAGCCATATCAAAACTAAACCATTCCCGTAAACCGTCCGCTCACCCAGCCCTAGATATTGCTTCCGTTCTTGAAATCACCTCGTTGGTGTACTCTGTTGGTGAATATCGAACTACATACGGCCTGATTCATGTAAAACTAGGGATATATAGGCAGCTCGTAAGCCGGGTTGCGGCCTAAATCTTCCAAATCGCTTAGTCAAAATTGGCCATCATTTCTTTACCCGAAAACTCTTTCATCCTTCCCAGGTAAAGAGGGGCAGCTGTTGATACCCAATTTTTCCCTATATATTTTTCAATATGCAAAAAAACTCAAAATAGCATATATATGCATATATAATCATGTCCAAATGTCTTATTATTTTTCACAATTTTTAAAGGTTTAAATTAATTTATTTTCTCCTTTTTTATCCATAAAATCCTAATAATTATTTTGAAAATTATTATTTTTGATAATTCATCTATGGAATTTTTATATTTATGCCAAAGTATGGCTAAGGTATTTTTATATATTTTTATAATTTTAGTTAGTATTTTTAAAGCTAAATTACATATAATTACAATATTAGCCATTTCTAAGGTTTAATTGTGTTTTATATTCATAAAATTGAGTCTTAGATTTTGATATTGTTAATTATGTATTATAAATTATTTTAGTACTTTGAATTTATTTTCAAAAAAAATATTTGTTATTTTTATAAATTAAAAAGGTAAAAAATGGCCATTTAACTTATAGGCAAAATTGGCTTTCAAATTCAGCCCAAATTAAACCCCAGCCCAATTCCAATTTAAACCCGACCCAAACCCTTTAAACCCAGCCCAAACCCGGATCTTTACCTACCTCGTTTAATCTAGGCCGTTGATCATTCCCACCAATGGCCACCGTTTACCTTTACTTTTTTTTAACCCAAACGACCATCCTAACCTAAATCATTCTCACCAACCCGCCGCCCTTAAATCCCCTCCTCTTCAATTCTCTCTACAATCTCACCAAAACCCTAGCTGCCGCTGCCCAAATCCACTTTGATTCCCTACCCCATCCATGGGCTCTCATGGTTGTTTGAGACATGAACCGGTCTCCTATGTCTCCTGGTTGTTTGTTTTCGTGATTTCATAGAGAGATCTCAAAGAGATATAGTCTAGTCTTGGCTCAACTTCTTTTCATGGTCTCTTTCCGTCCATCCATGGTTGTTCGAGTCAGATCCTTGACTTTTCTGGCTAGATAGGTAACTTTTCAAAGTCTTTCTCATTTTTCTGGGTTCTCTGAAACCCTAGCTTTAAGAGCTTTCCAATTTTTCTTTCAGATCGGTATTAGATCTGTGTATGTCATGAACTTTTTGATGTTCTTCTCAAAGGTTTTTCCAATTTCTTTCTGAATGACTCTTCGTCTTCAACGACTAAGGTTTTGTTAACCTCTTTAGAAGATCTCTTCTCTGATTTTCAGTGCTATTTTATGATTTTACTGTGTTTAATCGATTTGCTTATGTTTTTCTTCTACCTGGTTCATCGTGTTAAAACCCTAGGTATTTCTGGTTTTATCCTGGTTCTGAAATGTCTTTGTTTGTTTTGTATGTATCGATTAAGTTCTTTGTGTTTAGGTCCTCTTCTTTGTTGAGTGATTCAGGGTTCTTTTCATCTTTTAACTAGGCTATTTTTAAAACCCTAATTTCCTAAAACTCTTCTCACTAGTTACTGTGAGTTTTCAAAGACTTCCTTTACTTATTTCGATGTGTTGGTCTAATCTCCTCTACCTATCACTATGTGTTAGACTGTTTCCTCCATTTTTAGTTCTATGTATGCTTCGAGTAGGTTCCTTCACTACTGAGCCCTAACCGATTTAGACTCGGGGATGAGATCATCTTGACGTGAACATACTTACGCTATTTATAACAAGCGATAAATAAGTATTATGAAGGATAAAGAGTACACGGATTAAAGAGAACGAGTTTCGTTAAAAGTGGTCAATTTGGCATTTTGGGATAAAATACGGTCCGAGCTAAAATACCCAGTATTTATGAACTAGTGCCATACAAGGTACTACATGGTCATGATAGAAAGATGTATAAGGTATGTGAAAAGTGACTAATATTTTAAGTAAGTGGGAATAATTCACAATTTTTTAAATTATGCGGGTAATTGGTTAATTACCGAGTAACAGAACATTACCCAGTTAACTAATAAGCGGACAACAATTTAATCAATTACCCCAAGAGGGAACGTGGCAGCCTTATAACATTAGCTAAGATGACTCTTAAAGTCATATTAGTATGTGGCAAAGTTTGAGAATTCAAGATTTACATTTCAACCAAACTTTCCATACTTAGTAACGAGAAACCTAGCTACTACTAACAACTTCATTCTTTTTCTTCTTCTTTCAACACAACTTAGCAAGCATCTGATATTGATTCTAATTACAGCTAGGTGGGGATTGATTATATAGGAATAGGATCTCTATATTAATATTCTAGTTTAGGAGTTTGAGCAAACCTCTTGAAGAATCAGATTTTTTGGCTAAGGAAACGTGACTTTACAATTCCTTATTAATCAAAAATGAGACCAAAGTAACGTGGTCATTCCCAGAAGCAAGAACATTGAAATTTCGTTCAAATTCAAACAAGCAGAAGCTTTATTTAGTGCAAATAATTCAAGGAACAGGTACGTTAAGACTATCCCTTCTTTCTTTTGGCATAATCCATACGATACGAATGAAATATGCAAATGCACAAATTCTAAGAAATGACTCTATTCATAGAAGTATTAGAGATATCTATATACTTGAATTTCCATGTGTCATAATATATTATTTTCTGCTTGTGGGTCTCAGAATAATACGCAGTTGAAAATGTTTATCCGGAAGGAATATCGAGATTATTATGTATTTTTCATGCAATTCACTCATTTATACATGTGCATTGACATATGATAAGATGGCGTTATATACGCGTATATATGTAAATATATATATATGGGATATGGGAAAAGGTTACGGCGTTATATGCGCACCACCACCTGATCAGCTGGTATATGATGATGATGTTTCCCATAGTGGCTGAAATATAATTTAAACGGCATTATATACGCGTGTATATGTATATGTATATATATATGTGTGTGTCTGTGTATGTATATGGGATACGGGAAAGGTTATGGTGTTATATACGCACCACCACTTGATCAGCTAGTATACGATGATTATTTTGCCCACATTGGCCAATATGATATGATGGGATGCCCTCAGATGCTGATGATATTATGAAACATGTACCTACGCACGACATGACATTCATACGCATATGCATGACACTAAACGTAATTTATGATTTATAAAGTTATTCAGACTTACAGGTTAAGTCATGTACTCTATATTTCTTCCATGTATCTTATGTACTTATTTATATGTCTTACATACTCGATACATTATTCGTACTGACATCCCTTTTGCCTGGGGACGCTGCGTTTCATGCCCGCAGGTCTCGATAGAGAGTTCGAGATCCCTCCAAGTAGGCTATCAGCTCAGCGGAAGATGTTGGTGCGCTCCATTTGCATCGGAGTTGCTTGTTTTGTTAGTATGATTTAGACGTGTATTATTTGGTATGGAGGGACTCTATCTCGACCTTTATGACATTTATGTACTCTTAGAGGCTTGTAGACATATGTTGTATACGTGAAATATTGTACGGCCTTGTCGGCCTATGTTTGAGTTTATAAATGATTATGTTGGCCTATTATGCTCATATGTCACGTGTATATAATGATGTAATAAAAAAATACGTTATGTTGGTACTCGGTCGAGTAAGGTACCGAGTGCCCGTCACGGCCTATCGGTTTAGGTCATGACAAAAGTGGTATCAGAGTCGTTTTGTCCTAGGGAGTCTACAAGTTGTATCTAGTAGAGTCTTGTTTATGGGTGTGTCGTGCACCACACTTATAAGCAGGAGGCTACAGGGCATTTAGGATTGTCACTCTTTCTTCTTACTCTAGATCGTGTAGTAGAGCTTAGTTGTAAGAACTCAATTTCCTAAACTCTACTTTATTCATAATACGAGGATGCCTATATGTAGAAAGACAGGTGGTAAAAGATATAGTTATAGGAGAGTTGAGCAGAGGAACTCGACTTCGCGTCATGTTTATGATAAGTAAATGTGAGGTTTTTAGCATATTATGGGTGTACTGAAAGGTGTAAGCTTCCCGATAAGAAGCCTTAAGGCAAGAATACATGTCCATCATTATGGTGAAGGACAATAAAAGATTAAGAATATAAGTACAAGTTTCAGTAAGTAAAGGAAGCAAGGTGAATAAGGGTACGAGGTACCCCGTTAATAAAGATAATCGTTATTGATCATTCAGGAGGGGAAATATAAGCATTTTGACTTATCTTCAACAGTAACAAATGTATGTACAATCGGCCACACCTATTTCAGTCATGCCCTAAGGGAGCTAACGAATATGGTTTAAGAGAAGGATGGGATAGCAGGATCCAGCTGGGGTTAGAGTAATCCAAAATGATAGATGGATGGTTTGTGCTAATTTACATTTTGGAAGGATATTTAAAAGGTGATAATAGAACTCCTTATGGGATAACTAGGTGGTGCACTCTAAAATAGTACAGCTAGACATGAGTAGTACAAAGACATGCACTGAAAGCATGAAAAGGATAAATATTCTCTTAGTATGGCTCCCGTCCTGGTAGAGAGATAATGCTAGGCAACCCAAAGAGCCAGTGGATGGTGCAAAAGGGAACTAAAAGCAAAAAAATATCTTGTTGAAGTTTTCAGAATAAAGTGATAGACAGAAATGTTTGCAAGAAATAAGAAACGAGCTAATAAAACATTAAGAGTAAGATGTGTTACATGGAGGAAAATGGTAGATCAAAAGATGACAATATTATAAAGTCTATAGTCAAGTGAAGGAAGAGATGAGAGGTGACAGGCCTTAGTACAACAAAAGAGTATAGGCCATATAGCCACATCCTCATTTCAAAAAATAAATTCGCGACTCTAACGTAATTAATAAAAGAAAAAGTTAGCCCCTAGAGTAATAGAAATTAGTATGGACTGGTGAATAAGATAAACTAAATATGAGCAAGGGATTAAGTGATTTGATAATAGTTAGCATCATGAGAATTTCAAATTGCGTTCTGGCAATAATAGAATGGACGACAAAAGAAGATTCATGAGAAGTTTAGAGAATGGTCATTCAGGAAGACGCTTTCCTACATCAAGCAATGTGAGCAAAGTTCAGCTTAAGGGACTGTATGTGCCAGTTATACTAAGTTTCACCCTCGTGAGTAAGGAATTTTGCTATCCTTGGTACGGAAGGATTACCACAAGACGAGTAAGGGTCATTGATGATGTGAAAGGATGCCAAGTATGAAAAGGTGAAACATCTATAGGTAGGTCGTCGTAGCTCCAACTCTTAGTACTCCCCTGAAGGGGAAATATGGAATGATAAAAGGAAGAATACGATAAAAATGAGAAAGGGATGAGACTGCGCTTACTCAAATGCTACAAAAATGCAACGATTCCAGAACATTATGCAAATGTGTCGTCAAGGAGAAGAAGTAAATAAGGGTTCCTTCCCAAGATGTTATTGATAATCCAGTGCGAGACGTAAGTTAAGACCAAGGAAATAACCCAAGAAAGATTACGAGGAATATTGATATGAGAATGGGCCAACAAGTAGTTAGTAATTGGTCAGGAAGATCCCAGTTATGGTTAAACAGGAGGTTACAGACAAGTCATCAGATCGTGTAAGATATACTTAGTAGAACACAACATGGAAAATCCAACCTCGAAGAATATTATTATAATACTTGATATATATATTCAAATAAGAGTCGGGGTAGTTAAAGGTACCGTATAAGTATTAAAGGATAAAGAAAGAGCCACCGGGAAGACAGTCAAAATATCAGTTCAGAAGTAACCCTACAAGCACAAGGACACAAAGGTAAGAAATTACGGATAATTATAGGCAAGGAATGACATCAAAAGGTCCGTAATAATCTCACATCTTTACAAGAGTCAAGGGTTCTCCCTAAGTACTACAACAAAAGACTAACTAAGGTAATAAGGGAGAAGGCTTCAACCTAAGCACAAGGACCTAAAGAGGAAATGGTCAGGTAACAAGAGTCTCACAACAACATATTAAGCACTCCAAAGGAAAGTGGCACCCACCGTGGATAATGAATGGGAAGTTAGAATTAAAAGTAATATTCGAGATCATATGAGTTTTATAAAAACTCTGGCAAGTGTGGGCACTAAAGATAAGCTAAGTATGGATGCAACAAGGGGGCAGAAAGACCATGAAAAGTAACAGCTTATGTTGAAAGAAAGCTAAGATGGAATGAAAGAATTATTTGATCAATGATCCAGAGTTAGTACGTTATGGATATACTCAAGATTTTAGAGCATTATCCAGGCAACATATTTGTTGACAATCATACAGCCATAGAAGACTCCGGTATAAGTTAAAAGAAAGAATTGAGCCAGGGCACAGACAAAGGATTGAATTGTTAGAAGATGGTATCATAGATATTCTATAACACCCATGAAAGGCTAAGGTAATAATTGATACCATGAGCCATGGATTGGAAGATAGCTTAAGCCTACGTAAAGGCTGATTAGAAGGAAGAGGAAACTAAAGAATGACATCACCTAGGTAAGTCAGGAGTCTGATTATTGGACCTAGGAAAATTATAAAAGTTGTGCTTAAGAACATGATAGAATAACTCTTAATATCAGATGTTCAAGAGAAATAACACAACAACCATAATATATAATGGCTCTACAAGGAATCCAGTTAGAAGAAGTACCAGCCTCATAAGAAGTCAATATGAAGCTCCCATCGGATTGTGTATGTATCAGAGGTGCGAGTATTATAATAGAGCTTCAAGTTATGGACATGAATTACACCTAGGTGGAAGGGAGATTGGAAAAGAGATAGGAGATACGATGCGAGATTTTAAGGTAAGTAAGGTAAAGGTGAACAACGTATGATATACTCAATGGCTGAAGATTGTAAATAGTCCATACTTCAGATAAAAGCGCCAGAAGTACGAGGATTCAATGTCCAGGAATGATAGCCACATCTTCACTAGTATATCTTCCAGCCTATGGTTTCTGCGTATCGAGAGGTCTAGTTAAGAGAGTAAATAAGAGTTAGAGATGATATGATGTCTCGCTTGATGTTCTAGAATAACACAAGGAAATCTATGATACAAGCACGTTGAAAGGAGGTTGTGAATAGTATAAATGGATATGTGTAGGTGACAAACAAAAGTATAGTAAAGTGATAAGGTTTTAGGAAGTCAGGAATAAGGATAATAAAGGGCGAGTGAGAAGGCGACGAGAATGGATAAGTCCTCACGATTAAGCGTATGAAAACAAGAAGAGCTTATGGTTTCTCTAAAGTATACAAAGTTAAGTATAGCCTGAATGAACTCAAAAGGGTCTAAGATTAATGGCATTTAGAAGAATTGGAATACTGCCCTGGTAGTAGAATGGGGGTGTCGTTGTGATGGATAAAGAATGACGTTTGGACCTTCGATTGAGTAATGATTTGAAGAGGATTTCACGAATTGTACGGGATTAAGATCAAAATTTAAGATTAAAATACCCATGTAAGGTAAGTCACACCAGAATGCTATAAAATACGGTTACAGAAGTATCACCCTAGGTGGATCAGAAAAATCACTTCAAATGTTCTACGATCAACGCAAGCCCTAGTGATTACATAAGAGGTTTCAAGTTATCAACAGTACATTGTAGATCAAGATTGAGGTGAATCAACAATGGATGGACAAAAGTTATAAAGTATGAGATAAGATTAGACTGTCATTCTAAAGATAAACAGTAATGAGGAAGCATTAAAGGACTTAAATTTATACATATGGAATGAGCAACGAGAGCAAGCTGGGATTCGGTAGCAGACCTCAGCCATGATAAATTAAAGTAAGAGTTATGGCAGTAAATTTATACGGACGGTTAAACAAACCTATGCGATGAGATAACAATATTCGTGAATTCAACCTAGTACCGAGCGAAAAACTTCAGTATATTCATAAAAGCCCAAAGGGACATCTTATCAAGCTCTACATGTAAAGCCTAGAGATTGAGCACACTTATAATATCAAAATTATACAGGCAGCATGATGAAAGGTAGCAACAGCTAAAAGATTGGAAGGATTTACAAGTTTTGGTATGAGAAGGAGGCCTAAGGGGGGATGCCCTAGACTTTGGACTTATTCACAGAACAGTCGCCTAGATGGCAAGGAAAGTTCTAAAGTATTTGAAAGATATAAGTTAAGAAAATGATAAGAGCATTAGTCAACATTTGAGGACGAATAATTCTAAGGGGGGAATGATGTTACATCTCGCGTTTTCGTACGTTAAAATTTTATTTTTAGTTAACCAACGTAGACTCGGGGATAAGCTCATTTTGACATTAACGCACTTATGCTATTTATAACAAGCGATAAATAAGTATTATGAAGGATAAAGAGTACACCGATAGAAAACAAGTTTCGTTAAAAGTGGTCAATTTGGCATTTTGGGATAAAATACGGCCCGAGCTAAAATACCCAGTATTTATGGACTAGTGTCATACAAGATACTACATGATAATGATAGAAAGGTGTATAATGTATGTGAAAAGTGAGTAATATTTTAAGTGGGAATAATTTTCAAATTTTTAAATTATGCGGGTAATTGTTTAATCACCGGATTTACCCAATTAACTAATTAGCGGAAAAAAATTTAATCAATTATCCCAAGAGGGAACGTGGCAGCCTTATAACATTAGCTAAGATGACTCTTAAAGTCATATTAGTATGTGGCAAAGTTTGAGAATTCAAGATTTACGTTTCAGCCAAACTTTCCATACTTAGTAACGAGAAACCTAGCTACTACTACCAACTTCCTTCTTTTTCTTCTTCTTTCAACACAACTTAGCAAGCATCTGATATTGGTTCTAATTACAGCTAGGTGGGGATTGATTATATCGGAATAGGATCTCTATATTAATATTCTAGTTTAGGAGTTTGAGCAAACCTCTTGAAGAATCAGATTTTTTGGCTACGTGACTTTACAATTCCTTATGAATCAAAAAAGAGACCAAAGTAAGGTGGTCATTCCCGGAAGCAAGAACATTGAAATTTCGTCCAAATTCAAACAAGCAGAAGCTTTATTTCGTGCAACTAATTCAAGGAATAGGTATGTTAAAGGCTATCCCTTCTTTCTTTTGGCATGATCCATACGATACGAACGAAACGTGCAAATGCCCAAATTCTATAAATAACTCTATTCATAAAAGCATTAGAGATATTTATGTTTTTGAATTTTCATGTGTCATAATATATTATTTTCTGCTCGTGGGTCTCCGAATAATACGCAGTTGGAAAAATTTATCCGGAAGGAATATCGAGATTATTATGTATTTTTCATGCGTTTCACTCATTTATACATGTGCATAGACACATGACCAGATGGCATTATATACGCATATATATGTAAATATATGTATATGGGATATGGAAAAAGGTTACGGCATTATATACGCACCACCACCTGATCAGCTGGTATATGATGATGATGTTTCCCATAGTGGCTGAAATATGATTCAAATGGCATTATATACGCGTATATATGTATATGTATATATATATATATATGTATATATATATATGTGTGTGTGTGTGTGTGTGTATGTATATGGGATATGGGAAAGGTTATGGCGTTATATACGCACCACTACCTGATCAGCTGATATACGATGATGATTTTGCCCACGGTGGCCGATATGATATGTTAGGATGTCCTCAAAGGCTAATGATGTTATGAAACATGTACCTATGCACGACAGGACATTCATACGCATATGTATGACGCTAAAAGTAATTTATGATTTACAAAGTTATTCAGACTTACAGGTTGAGTCATGTACTCTATATTTCTTCCATGTATCCTATGTACTTATTTATGTGCCTTACATACTCGGTACATTATTCGTACTGACATCTCTTTTTCCTAGGGATGCTGCGTTTCATGCCCGCAGGTCCCGATAGACAAGTCGAGAGCCCTCCAAGTAGGCTATCAGCTCAGAGGTAGATGTTGGCGCACTCCATTTGCTTTGGAGTTTCTTGTTTGGTTAGTATAATTTAGGTGTGTATTATTTGGTATGGCGGGACTCTATCCCGACTTTTATGATATTTATGTACTCTTAGAGGCTTGTAGACATATGTCGTATACGTGAAAGATTGTACGGCCTTATCGGCCTATGTTTGAGTTTATAAATAATTATGTTGGCCTATTAGGCTCGTATGTCACGTGTATATAATGATGTAATAAAAAAGATACGTTACGTTGGTACTCGGTCGAGTAAGGTACCGGGTGCCCACCACGGTCCATCGGTTTGGGTCGTGACAAAAATGTGATTAGCATATTTACTTATTCCTATTTATGTCCTTCAACTAGCATCTCTATAATGTACCTGATTCATGACTAATTGTGTGTTTTTGATTTGGGTCTTCTATGTCCCCAACCCCTCTATTCCCCTATTTGTAACTGCTGAAGTATGTAATCCTCTCTGAACTGGTTCTCTGTGTGCTCCTACCCCCTTTCCCTTTCTGAAATTGTTTTATTAGGCAATGCTTCTGTTGTTTTACAAACTCACTTCAAACATGTTGTTTCTAAAACTATTTTCCAACTCGACTCTTGTGAGTCTATGTCTAGCACTCTCACATGCACTCTTAGATCATTAGGTTCTGCCCCTCTTGTGTGACCCTTGCTTTGGGACCCTTGAGCTCCCTCTGAACCTGGACACATAAGGGCTGGCCCTTCTTACTTTTGGTTATGCAATCTGGGTATGAGCACTGCTCGGGATCCCTTGAGGTCCTTAGGGAACTCTGACACACCCAGGCATGAGAATGGCTTTGGAACAATATTAGCATTTGAGGTGGTTAATTACATAACTCAGAGAGAAAGTCAAGATCAGGCTTCCTATGGTTGTAACTTCTTATTTTAATTTTTTGTATTTTTCTTATGTAATTCAATCACTTGACCTATAATAATTTGTAAACATTATGGGGTTGGCTAATGAAAAGGGATGGAAAAATATGCATGCTATAATTGTTAAAGGGTAGAAAATATTTTATTAGGTTTATATTCCAAGTTGTGCAAAAGAAATCATGTTTAGGATTCATACAATGCATTAGAAACCATGTCATTAGGATTCATGTTTCCTTCTTCAGCATCTCATTCATTAATCCATGCTTCGTATCCATCACTTAGAAATCCTACTTTTAGAAATAAAAAAAAACTATTACTCATGAAGTTGTTCCTTAATAATTCTGCAACTCTTTCATTTAGCAACCATGCCTTAAGAACTCTGTCAACTACATGTGTATATTAGAAAACATGGTCTAAGATCATATTTGCATTTTGTTCAAGAAAACGACTAGTTAATTACTGACTCATGAAAAGGTAGTAAAGTACTAGTTTTACATTGTAAGTTTCTGAAAAAAACTGGTAATAATCTCTGCAACTAGAATAGCATGTTTTAGGTAATAATAAGCTCCAAATTGTCTTAGCAATTCTGAATAATTACTGAATATTGCCGAGGCCTAAGAAAACCTTAGGTAAACTTAAAATGGAATTGCCTCCGTTTAATTCTATACGGCTACAACCATCAGGCATGCCTGATTCGGACTTCTTTTCTGAGTTATATAATGAATCTAGTTCTGACTTAAACACCCTGCTTAGGATTTTTAAAAATTCAAACCTTAACTGTGTATAAGTCGTGTTGTCTAAGTGCAACATTTGCGGAGGTATAACTCGGCCCTCTATCTGCTTATATATTTCCCCCTTTAATTGCGGTTTTATATATTTTATATGTCGATGTAGCATTTTTACCTTTAAACCTGAGGGTCTGCCTAGAACCCACATCTTACAGGAATTGAAGTCCTAAAATTCCTCCGAGAATGATAGGAAGGGAGGAGTAACAATATGCAATAGAGGTTGAGACCAACCCCTTGCTTTAATTATCTTAACGGGGGGGAAAGTATAGATATGGATATGATGACCGGTATGCTAATACCATGTGTATTCCCTTTTCTGAGGAGTGTCTTACCGGGCATTGCGTTGATGTGATCCATATTACAAACAAACCTAGGACAACTCTTTTTATTTTCATAAATATACTTAGGTTACAACTCTTTTCAAAACCTTGATTTTATTAATTGTTTTCAAACACTTGTGTATTTAAATCCCCTATTATTTGAGCCTTACTTGTTTATTTGGTAATTGCACAAATTCACAAAAACTATCTGGCCGAAAACCACACTATTGGATCCTAAGGGATGCCTAACACCTTCCCCTTTGGATAATTTCAAGCCCTTACCCTATCTCTGGTTACCAAACATAGTTGTAGTTGAACCTTATAGGTGCCCTAACGCTCCTTAAAATTATTAGGTGGTGACTCTTCAAATATCCAATTTCCAAAAGGAAATAAGTCATCACACCACCATGAATGTCGAAACCCTAACTCCTCTCCGCTATGGAAAGGGGAAAAAGGGGGCGTGACAATGGATAGGAGCAAAACAACAATAAGGAAAAGGAGATCAATCATTCAACAATTAAGGAATCTGCATAATCAATTACACGTAAATTAGTGTAGTTTACCCTTAATTAAGAGTAATTACCCAACGGTAAAGGATAGAATACATTTAAGGAAAGAAAATCAAGTGAGAAATTAGGGGTAAAAGGAGTTCAATTAAGGAAGCAATCTTGAAGAGTCAGTAAGTATCACAGCTAATCACAGAAGGTAAGAAAACTAATTAAGGTCATAAATAATGGGAATAATCAAGAATCAGCACATAATTTTGATAGAGCAAATCAGCAAATTAGAAATTCGAAATAGTACTGACTTTAAGGGAAAAAAATATAGGTTTTGACAAATAAACAAATAGGCTAAATACGACTTCGTAAACACACAGAAATCAGTCGAGAAGTTGAACCGGAAACCCTATAGAGATGAACTAGGGTGAAGACATTAGACAAAATAATGTAATAAGTAACACGGACAGGCTTAGAGTCAAAGTAAACTATAAGAAACATAGGGCTTTAGAGTAAATCAACTAGGGTCCAAACAACCATAACATGAATCAATTAGTAACACTTAAGAACAATGACTAAGCATTCAAAAATCAGAAAAGCTTTGAGAAAGTGAATTCAGTAAACCCTAGTTTTAGGGAAAATGGAGAATTAATTGAAAAACCATAAGACTTTCGTGAAAAATATGTGAAATAGGTCCGATTCATCTCAGATCTGAGAAGGTCAAAGGATAAAAAATTAGGGTTTTGAGAGAATAACATAGTGTCATGACCCGAATTTCCCACCCTCGGGAGTCATGATGGCGCCTACTCGTGGAAGCTAGGCAAACCGCATATTGTAGAATGTCTAACGCATTTATCACCCCTTTTTAACAATTTAAACTAAGATGTGATCAACAGTGAAGCATTAACGATAAATAAAAAACAAGCGGAAGACCTAATCTGATAAATTAACCATAACCAGTACTACTACGCCAACATATATCTCTACCCGGAATCCGGTGTCACCATATCACGGACTGTCTACGAATACTACTTACAAATGTCTGAAAGAAAATTACTATCTGTATCGGAAGTAAATGAAAACAGAATACACATGAAGATAGAAGAGAACGCCGGGCCTACGGACGCCAGTAGGACTACCTCGGGATCTCTAGCTAGACTGAAGACAGCCACCCAAATGTTATGGTCCAAACGTTGCCGCTCCGGGATCTACACATAATGCATAGTGTAGTATCAGCACAACCGACCCCATGTGCTAGTAATTGCCTGGCCTAACCCCGGTGAAGTAGTGACGAGGCTAGAAGGGGGTACATATTGCGGGGGGGGGGGGGGGGGGAGTATTAATACCAATAGTAATTTAAAAGAAAGGCATAAGGAATAGCTTAGAATCTACAGCAAAGCAATGCAGAACTCGCAGCCATTATATAAACAATTTGTATTTTCTATTGTTGCAGCGCGCAACCCAATCCAAAATATTATAACAATGTTACGGCGTGCGACCCGATCCATATCATTTATCACTGTTGCAGCATACAACCCGATCCATATCATTGATTACTATTGTGGCATGCGACCCGATCCATTTCATTTATCACTGTTGCGGCGCGCAACCTGATCCATATTATTTATCACTATTGCGGCGTGCAACCCGATCCAATTATATCATTGTTGTGGTGCGAAACCCAATCTAATTATATCATTGTTGCAGTGGGCAACCCGATCCAAATATACAGTTCAATACCAATTCACAAATAGGGTCCCGGCAAGGGATCAATAAAAAAACAACGCTATCCCGGCAAGGGAATCGAAAGTATAAGTAAATACATCCCGCAAGGGAGAAACAGCTATAACCAAACTTGTTCCAACATTCTACTACTCAACTAATACCAATACTCTATCATAAGTAATTTCCATGTGAATATTCATAATCCTTGCTCAACACAGAGAATCATCAACTTAAACATCCGTAGCTTTATTTAAGAACACATCAAATTTCAATTTAATACTCGCGGTCATGCTTGACACCAACGTATAAATACTTGTCACCATGCCTATACGTCGTACACAACAAGTAGCATGTAGCAAATAGGACATAACTCCTAATCCCTCAAAATAGGGTTAGACCAAACACTTACCTCGAACTTCCACGGCCAACTCAAGCCTCAAATGCTGCTTTTCCTTTTGAATTTGTCTCTAAATATATTGTATCTAGACAGAATCGAGTTAATAACATTAATAAATACTAAACAATCCAATTCTAATGCTTAATTATAGCTTTCCTATCATTCTTCCCAAAAATTCAAAAATTGACCCCAGGCCCGATGGTCAAAACACGAGGTTCGGACCAAAACCCGATCACCCATTCACCCACGAGCCCGAATATATAATTAGTTCCAAAATCCAACCCCAAAACGAGGTCTAAATCCAAAATATATAAAAAGCCCTAACTCTACCCAAATCCCTAATTTTCTACCTCAAGAGTTAAGAACATGATTTAAGCATAGAAATCCAATGGGTGTTAATGGAAATTGAAGAAAATGAGTCTAAGACTACATACATGTGGATTTGTGGTGAAATTGTCTTTAAAAAATTGCCCAATGTGGAGTTTGAAGAAGAAGTTATGAAATTTTGTTAAGTCACGTTTTGGCTTCTATTTTAAAATCACTGGACAGACCTTCATCGCGTCCGCGATGGGTCTGTCATGTTCACGATGAGTCCAGCTTTGGTGACCTTCACGTTCGTGTTCGTTAGCTCGCATTCGCGGAGCATTAGCTCCTCGGGCATTCTCGTTTGTGGTCCAATGGCCGCGTTTGCAAAAGCACAAAATTCCCTTCCCCCTACCCAGGCCCAAAGGTCTTCGCGTTCGCTATAGCAGGACGGTGTTCACGAAGGGAAACACCCCCAAAGCTTCGCGTTCATGTCCTGTGTCTCACGTTCGCGTAGAAGGAGATTTCCTTCATCCTGACCAACCCTTCGCTTTCGTGAAGAAGAAAATATCAGAACACTAGAAACTGAAAAACCTTCAACTTTTATGAGTTCAAAAACCTTCCGATACCTATTCGAAACTCACCCGAGCCCTCGGGGCTCTAAACTAAACATGCATACTAACTCAAAAACATCATATGAACTTATCCGTGCGATCAAATCACCAAAATAACCTCTTAAACAACGAATTTAGCATAGAAATCTAAGAAAAATCTCAAAACATTCAAAGTAGGAACTTTCACAACTACACGTCCGAATCACCTGAAACCACTTTCATTTCTTACCAAATTTCACAGACTTATCTTATTTCACTTGTAACACCTGTACCGAGCTCCGGAAATAGAATACGGGCCCAATACCATCAAATTCTAAATGCATTTCATTTCCAAAACTCATAAAAATTTCCAGAAAATAATTTTCTTTAAAAATTTATTTCTCGGGCTTGGGACCTCAGAATTCGATTTAGGGCATACGCCCGAGTCCTATATTTTTCCACGGACCCTCCAAGACTGTCAAATCATGGGTCCGAGTCTGTTTACCCATAGTGTTGACCGAAGTCAACTTAAATGCATTTTGAGTCAAAATTTCAATAGTTTTCATTGATTTTTCACATAATAGTTTACCGGCTATGTGCTCGGACTGCGCACGCAAATTAAGGTGATGCAGAAAGAGGTTTTTAAGGCCTCACAATGTAGAATTCATTTTAAAAACAAGTGATGACCCAAAAGGTCATCACATTCTCCACCTCTAAAACAATCGTTCGTCCTCGAATGGATATAAGAAGGAAGTACCTGATTCGGGGAAAAGATGGGGATAACGGCTCCGCATATCGAACTCGGACTCCCAGGTCGATGCCTCAGCTGGCTGACCTCTCTACTGAACACGAACAAAAGGAAAACACATCGATCTCAACTAACGAACCTGCTGGTCTAGAATAGCTACCGGCTCCTCGTCATAACACAAGTCCTTGTCCAACTGGACAGTGCTGAAATCTAATACGTGGGATGGATCACCGTGATATTTCCGAAGCATGGACACATGAAACGCTGGATGCACGACTGATAAGCTTGGAGGACATGCAAGTCTATAAGCCACCTCTCCCACTCGATCAAGAATCTCAAACGGGTTAATGAACCTTAGGCTAAGCTTGCCCTTCTTCCCAAATCTCATCACGCCCTTCATAGGCGACACTCGAAGCAATACCCACGCACCGACCATGAAAGCCAAATCTCGAACCTTGCGTTCGACATAACTCTTTTGCCTGGACTGAGCTGTACGAAACCTATCCTGAATAATCCTGACCTTGTCCAAGGCATGTTGAATCAAATCTGCACCCAAAAATCGAGCCTTTCCCGGCTCAAACTATCCAACCAGAGACCGACACCGCCTACCATATAAAGCCTCACAAGGAGCCATCTGAATACTCCACGGGTAGCTGTTGTTGTAGGAAAACTCTGGTAAAGGCAAAAAATGATCCCACGAGCCTCCAAATTCAATGACACAAGCTTAGAGCATATCCTCCAAAATTTGAATAGTTTGCATCGACTGCCCGTCCGTCTGAGGATGAAATGGTATGCTCAACTCAACCCGTGTGCCCAATTCTCGCTGAACTGCTCTCTAGAAATGTAAGGTAAACTACGTACCTCGGTCCGAAACAATAGACACGAGCACACCATGAAGACAAATAATCTCCTGAATATAGATCTCAGCTAAACTCTCGAAAGAATAAGAGACTGCCACAGGAATAAAATGCGTGAACTTGGTCAGCCTATCAACAATAACCCACAACTACATCGAACTTCCTTTGAGTCCGTGGGAGTCCAACAATGAAGTGTATAGTAATATGGTCCCATTTCCACTCAGGAATCTCAATCTTCTGGAACAAACCACCAGGACTCCGATGCTCATACTTAACCTGCTAGCAATTCAAACACCGAGCCACATATGCAATGATATCCTTCTTCATTCTCTTCCACCAATAATGATGCCGCAAATCCTGTAAATAGAGTACCGGGAGATATGGGCCTCCTCTAAAATCAACTCTCAAAATCCATCCACATTAGGCACACAAACTCGACCCTGCAATCTCAAAACTCCATCAATACCTAAGGTAACCTGCTTGCCACCTCTGTGTTGCACCCTATCTCTAAGGACACACAAATGGGAATCATCATACTGTCAATCTCGGATACGCTCCAACAATGAAGAACGAGCGGTCGTGCAAGCTAACACACGACTAGGCTCAGAAACATCCAACCTCACGAACTGATTGGCCAAAGCCTAAACATCTAAAGCAAGCGGTCTCTCACCAACCGAAATATAAGCAAGACTGCCCATACTGGCTGACTTCCTACTCAAAGCATCGGCCACCGTATTGTCCTTCCCCGGATTATATAAGATGGTGATATCATAGTCTTTCAACAACTCCAACCACCTTCCTCAAGTTTAGCTCCTTCTGCTTGAACAAATACTGCAAACTCTTGTGGTCCGTGAACACCTCATACGCCATGCCATACAGATAATGCCTCCAAATCTTCAACGTGTAAACAATGGCTGCTAACTCCAAATCATGGACCAGATAGTTCTTCTCGTGAATCTTCAACTGCCGCAAAGCATAAGCAATGACCTTGCCATCCTGCATCAACACCGCACCAAGACCAATACGAGATACATCACAATAAACTGTATATGGCCCTGAACATGTGTGAAAAACCAACACCGATGTCGTAGTCAGAGCTATCTTGAGCTTCTGAAAGTTCGCCGTTCACTCGTCTGACCATCTAAACTGGGCACCTTTCTAGGTCAACCTGGTCATCGGGGCTGCGATGGATGAAAACCGCTCTACAAACTGGCGATAGTAGCCTGCCAATCCCAAGAGACTCTGGATCTCTGTAGCTGACACTGGTCTAGGCCAGTTCTTGACTGCCTCAATCTTCTTTGGATCAATTTGAATAACCTCTACTGATACAACATGACCCAAGAATGCAACTGAACTCAACCAGAACTCACACTTCAAAAACTTAGCATACAACTAACTATCCCTCAGCGTCTGAAGAACTACTCTAAGAAGTTGCTCGTGCTCTTCCCGGTTACGGGAATAAATCAAAATATCATCAATGAAGACTATCACGAACAAATCCAAGTAAGGCCTGAACACTCGGTTCATTAAATCTATAAAAGTTGATGCGGCATTTGTCAATGATATTAGGCTATATAGATGATATTTACACCTAAATTATAACATGCTTTATTGTTATTTTATAGGCAAAATATAACAAATTGCTCTAATTGGTGTTCTTTTTCTTCGTAGGGAATAATACAAGTTAGGAAGAACTATGGAGTGCTTTGGAATCAATAGTGTGAAGAAAACTTCCCATCAAGAAGTACCCGAACAGAAAGAAGACAAAGTGGACTGGGGTGGAATCTACTACGATCGCGGTAGGACCGCGACAGTCCACAAAATGCAAACAAAATAGTTCGCCTCCACCACGGTCGTGTCGTGGCCGCGGTGAACTGTGCAATTGCCAGAAATTTTGGGGACCAAAGTGTAACTTGGGAAAAACTTATTCCAAACCCTTATAAACTCTAGAAACTCACCCAAGATATGAAAAGTTTGTTTTTACACTACTTTGGAAGCAAGAACAAGTGTGAGAAGATCAACCAAACATTAGAGTTTTTCTATCTCCTTTTAATTCTTGCAATTACACATTATGAACAACTTTGTAGTTTTATCTTGTTTTGTTATGAGTAGCTAAACAATTGATCTAGGGTTGATGGAACTAATTGTTGGTCCAAGTTTTGACTCAACTTGTTATAATCGAGCCGGAATTAATATGTGATTGTTCAACTACGTTTTGTATGGTGATTAACTGAATGGGTCCTTGATTAATCATGTCTAATTGCCTTATATTGCTTGAGAAAGAATATTAGGTTAGACTGTTGTTGAACAACACCATTTTTGGGTAATTGAAAAGATTCATTACTTGAACTTAAAAGTGGGTTTAGAGATAATGAAAATTTGGTGGGATAATTTAGAGCTGCACATATTGTCAACTAGAGTAGTTCGAGAGAATGCTCTAGTAAATTATTGTAGTTGATCAAGAGATAATTACAATAACTCATAGCTCATAATCCTCATAGAGTATTATGGCGAGTTTATAGCGAAAGAGTTAAGACCTAAACTAGCAATTGGGGAAATCAATGCCCTGCCTTTTTAGCATTGAATTATCTTTAACGTCACATATTGTTATTTTTAATATCATTTGAAGTAGTTAAACAAAAAAAAAACAAGATTGATTGATAAAAATCTTGCATTTGGAAATTGGTTGAGTTGATAATAGCATTGCCAAATAGTTGTAATAGATAGGTTAGTTCCCTTAGGATTTGACTCCGGACTTAAAGCCGGATTATATTTGCAACGATCGCTTTGTCTTTTAGAAGGCATAGTTGGGCGTGATCAAATTTTGGCGTCGTTGCCGGGGAACTAAACGTGCTATTTATTACAACTTGGAAGTAGTGTAAGAATTATTAGTTTAGATCAATTTTTGAAGGTGTTAAACAATCTTTTCATTGAAATTCTCACGTTTGAACTCTTGTGGAATTCAGGTGTATGCCTAGAAATTCTTCGAGGACTAGAGAACTGCTTGAAGGACTCTCAGACCCTGAGAAAACATACAGGGCATTGAACCGTGCTAATAAGAGGATCCAACAATCACAACAACCACGCCAGCTTGAAATTGACATGGGTGATGTAGAGAACGTCAACGGAAACATCGGGGATGAGCCAGCTGCCCCAAACGTCATAGTAGTGGCACATCTTGTGCCAGAAGCTGCACTTTATGATTGGGCACAATCGACAGCTACAACCTGGCTACTGCCATAGCTGTGCCCCCAAGTCAAGTGGAGACATTTTAGATCACCAACAACTTGCTGCATCTTCTGTAGAATAAGGGATTATTCTCCGGTCACACATTGAAGACCCTCAGCAACACTTGAAAATTTTTCTATTGATTTGTGTGACCCAAAGGCATCCAAATGTGACCCCAGAAGATATCAAGTTGTTACTGTTACTGTTCTCTGTTACTGGAGAAGCTCATACTTGGTTGAATTTGCTCCCTATAAATTCCACTGTCACCTGGGAGAGATTAGTCAAGCAGTTCCTGAATAAGTTCTACTAGCCCAATAAGACTGCAAGGCATAATGATGAATATTGCAGTACAAGCAGCAACCCACTGAGACCTTGCAGGAAACATGGAAAAGATTTAAGAGGATGCTAGTGAAGTGTCCTCACCATGGTATTCCAGACCAAATGCTCGGCTAGATATTCTATATGGGGTTAGCTAACAATCTAAAGGCCAATATGGATGCTTCAGATGGGTGCATTTTTTAGTAAGACATTCACCAAGTGCAAGGCTCTTCTTGACAAGATGTCCTAGAATTCTGGGTGGATGACGAGAGGTGCAACAATGGCACCAATAGTGCATTCAGTTCTTCTTGACCCAAATAATTTGCATGTAGAGAACATAGCCACACTCATGACTTAGATGAGTATATTAACATAGAAGATTGATGAGATAGGTACAAAGCAAGTGCATATTGTTGACACAACAATTGGAGGGCTGTGTACACCCTGCATTAATCAGTCTTGAGTGTGTTCATGAAGTAGAGAAGGTGACAACCAAGGGCTAAGAGAGGATATGAATTATGTCAACAACTTTGGGGGGCAGAGACAAGGAGGACAATAGTAGAGACTGGCACCAAATCAGCAATACAGACCAAACATGCCACAACCTGGAGGTATGCAACCCCAAGGCCAAATGGTGCCATATCAGAGACAACATGGCTATCCACAGCGGAACCAGCAACAGTTAGCATATCAGCCACCTCCTCAGCAACAAGATAACAACATGGTAGATATCAGGGGTATGCTTCAATAACTCATTGGAACAAATGGTAAGATGCAGGATAAGTTGCAGTGCATGACTCAGCACTAAAGAACATTGAAACTCAATTGGGGCAGCTGTCTATGGCCTTAAAAAATCGCCCCTAGTAAACATTGCCAGTAGACGCGAACGTTAACCCCAAAGAGCAAAACCCGAATCAGCTGATGGCAGTAAGTCTCTAAAATGGGAGAGATCTAGACAGGGAGCAAGAAATTGCACAATCTAGCAAAGAGACTACGCCAGCCACTCCAGTTCCATTAGAGGTAGATGAACCAGCAGAACATACTGAGGTGGTGGTTGAATAGGTTCAGGATGATAAGGGTAAGGCTATGGTGAGTGAACAAGCTGTAGAACAGGTGGTACCTCTTGTGCCACAGAACCCCAATAGAGAGAAGCCAAGAAGCAGTGCACAAAGGGTGATACCTGCACCATTCCCTCAGAGACTGGCAAAACAAAAGAAGGAAGATCAATAAAGGAAATTCATAGAGATGCTTCATCAAATTCAATTAAATATTCCTCTAATAGATGCCTTGAGGGAGATGCTAGGCTATGCAAAGATGATGAAGGACCTAATGTCACAAAAAATTGACTTTTAGGACCTATCCACAGTGACTCTAACACAGACATGCAGTGCAGTAATAACAAGACCCATGGCTCAAAAGATGTCTGACCCAGGTAGTTTCACTATTCCGTCCACCATTGGGAGTTATGCTTTTGCCAAGGTATTATGTGACTTAGGAGCCAGCATAAACTTCATGCCTCTGGCTATATACACCAAACTAGGCATTGGCAGAGCTAGACCGATTTCGATGATGTTGCAATTAGCTGACCGCACGGTTAAAAAGCTAACAAGGATTCTTGATGATGTATTGGTGCAAGTGGGGAAGTTGGTGTTCCCTACAGACTTCGTTATTCTGGATTACCAGGTAGATGAGGAGATACCTATCATTTTAGGGAGGCCATTCTTAGCCACCGGGAGAGCACTAATTGATTGTGAAACTGGGAATTAAAAATGATATTGAACAATGAAGAAGTCATATTCAACGTTCAGCAATCCATGAGGAGACCCAGTGAATATGCTAATTGCTCCCTAGTGGAGGTAGTGGATGTGATCCTACATGAAGATGATGTCACCCTGGCTGCTAAAGATCCATTGGAGGCTTGCCTAACAAATTTAGAAGAGATGGACGGTGAAGGGTTGGCTGAGTGGGTAATGGCACTCGAAGGCCAAAGATTATGGAAAAGGGAACCTCAGTTCGAGTCCCTTGAGTTAGAAAAAAGGGCTATACCTCCGGAAAAACCATCAGTAGAAGAACCACCCAAACTGGAGCTGAAACCGCTCCCATCTCACCTCAGGTATGTTTTCTTCGGGCCTGATTCTATTTTGCTTGTTATTATATCATCTGGTTTTCTAGATGTGCAAGTAGAGGAACTCTTACAGGTACCACAGGAATGTAAGACTTCCATTGGTTGGACCATGGCAGACATAAAGGGTATCAGCCCAGCCTTCTGTATGCACAAGTTTCTCTTGGAAGAAGGGCACAAACCTTCCAGAGAACATCAACAAAGGCTGAACCCGTATGAAAGAGCTAGTGAAGAAGGAAGTGATCAAATAGTTAGATGCGGGAATCATCTTCCTCATCTCTGACAGCAATTGGGTTGGCTTTGTCCAATATGTGCCAAAAAGGGGGAATGACGGTCGTACAAAATGAGAACAATGAGTTGATCTCGACTCGTACAGTCATGGGATGGCGGATTTGCATGGATTACCGAAAATTGAACATAGCCACCCGGAAGGACCACTTTCCCCTGCCATTCATTGACCAAATGTTGGACAAGCTGGCCGGGCGATCGCACTTTTGTTTCTTGGATGGATATTCGAGGTACAATCAGATCTCAATAGCCCACGAAGACATTGAGAAAATATCATTCACTTGTCCGTATGGCATCTTTGCCTTTCGGAGAATGCCTTTTGGGCTTTGCAATGCACCGACGACATTTAAACGGTGCATATTAGCCATTTTCACAAACATGGTGGAAGACATTATGGATGTTTTTATGGATAATTTCTCTATGGTGGGGGATTCATTTGAGGACTATCTTCACAACTTAAGAAGAGTGCTCAAAAGATAAGTGGAGATAATTTTAGTGATGAACTGGGAGAAATGCCATTTTATGGTACAAGAAGGGATAGTCTTGGGGCAGCGAGTGTCCAGTAAGGGAATCGAGGTTGACCATTTGACCATGCTAAGGTTGATGTGATCGAGAAGTTTCCACTACCTACTTCAGTCAATATGGTAAGAAGTTTCCTTGGGCACGCTGGGTTCTACAGGGGATTCATAAAAGATTTCTCAAAGATTGCTAACCTGTTATGCAAACTCCTTGAAAAGGATCACCCCTTTGTATTTTCGAATGATTGTAGGTTGGCATTTGAAGAGTTGAAGAAGAGATTGGTGACTGCACCTATCATTGTTGCACCCAACTAGGAGCAACCATTTGAACTCATGTACGACATAAGTGACTACGCTATAAGAGCAGTCTTGGGGTAGCAAAAGGATAAACTGATGCACCTGATTAACTATGCAAGCAGAACGTTAAGCGGTGCACAACTCAATTACACCGTGACAGAAAAGGAGATATTGGTTGTCGCTTTTGCATTCGACAAATTTAGGTCATACTTGATTGGCTCGAAAGTTATTGTTTACACTGACCATGCAGCTAGGGGTATTCATGGTTCGGTTTGGATCGGTTTTTCCCTAAAAAGAAATTAAACCAAGTAAGTTGGTTTTTCAAATATTAGAACCAAACCAAACCAATTAAGTCAGTTTTTTCTCGATTCGATTTATG
>MU725253.1:242379-256782 GCA_026770625.1 Nicotiana glauca
TACTATACAAAATTTTAAAACTTTGTATAAAAGTGTGCATATATATAGGTCCAAATAAATTCAAAATAGCTACTCCTATATTCGATTTGGTTCGGTTTTTTTAATTAAAGCCAAAACCAAACCAAATTTTATCGGTTTTTATATTTCAAAACCAAAACCAAACCAAACCAAACCAAAATTATCAATATTTTTGGTTGGTTTGGTTTGGTTTTCGCGTTGGTTCGGATTTTTGAATTTTTATGAACACCCCTACATGCAGCAATTAGGTATCTGACAGAAAAGAAGAAGTCAAAGCCACGCTTGATTCGTTGGGTTCTTCTGTTACAATAATTCGATCTGGAGATATGAGACATAAAAGGGACAGAGAAACAAGTAGCTGACCACCTATCAAAGTTGGAAGGAGCTGAAAAGAAGGTAGAGGTTAAAGATATAACAGAGACATTCCTGGATTAACAGTTACTAGCAATGACAATGGAGGAGGCACTGTGGTATGCTGACATTGCTAATTATTTAGCAAGTGGTATTGTACCTTATGAACTCTCCTCAATTCAAAAGAAAAAGTTCTTTCGTGATTGTCGGTCTTATTATTGGGATGAACCTATATTGTTTAAAATATGTGTAGATAACATGATCCGGTGGTGTATCCACGAGAAAGATCAATATTTTGCTTTGCAGGCTTGCCATGCTTCACCATATGACGGACACATTGAAGGAATTCGGACAGCAGCTAAGGTGTTGGAGTCGGGCTTATATTGGCCAACTTTGTTCAAGGATGCCCATGCTTGGGTCAAGAGTTGCAATGAATGCCAAAGGAAAGGCAACATAACTCGCAGACATGAGATGCTAATGACCACAATTCAAGAGGTGGATGTTTTTGACATGTGGGGGATCGACTTCATGGGGCCATTTGTTAACTCCTATGGTAACAAGTACATATTCGTAGTAGTTGACTATGTCTCCAAGTAGGTCAAAGCAGTGTCTCTCCCGACCAATGATGCTAAAGGGGTAACAGGCTTTCTGAAGAAGAACATTTTCACATATTTTGGCACCCAAGAGCTATACTCAGTGATGGCGGAACCCATTTCTGCAATAGAGCGTTTGCACAGCTGTTGGAAAAGTATGGAGTTCGTCATAAGGTGACCACCCCGTACCACCCACAATCAAGCGGACAAGTTGAAGTGTCCAACAGGGAGATTAAAAGTGTCCTTACAAAAACAGTGAATGCAACAAGGACTGATTAGGCAAGGAAGCTATATGATACATTGTGGGCATACCGCACAGCCTTCAAAACTCCAATTGGTATGTCACCGTACAAGTTGGTGTTTGGAAAGGCATGCCACCTATCGATAGAGCTCGAGCACAAAGCACTTTGGGCATTGCAACGGTTTAGCTTGGACATGGAGATAGCAGGCACTAACAGAGTCACTAGGTTACATGAGCTAGAGGAATTCAGGTTCCAGGTATTCGAGAGTGATATATTATACAATGAACGGATGAAATTGATGCATGACAAGCACATCGTGGATCGAAACTTCAAATCCGGAGAGCTAGTGTTGTTATACAACTCCAGGTTGAGATTGTTTCCGGTTAAGTTGAAGTCCTTCTGGTCAGGACACTTCAGAGTGGTGCAAATATTCTCAAGTGGAGCTATTGAGATTGAATCAGAGGATGGGACGAATAAGTTCACAGTGAATGGTCGGAGGTTGAAACATTACCTTGTAATGGCAGATGAGAAAGGGGACAGAGAGACAATAATATTGGAAGAGCCCCAGTACGCGAATGAGGAGTGATGCTCCGAGCCTACGTCATGCCACGATGTTAAATCAGGCACTGCGTGGGAGACAACCCATAATTTTTGTTGTTTCATTCTCGTATGTAACCTTGATAAAAAAGGGCATTGCGGTGCGACCGCGGTACGACCGTAGTGAAAGGCGAGTACACTGTCTCGATTTTGCCAGACCCATCTCCACCGTGGTGCAACCACGGTAGGACTGCAGTAAGGGGCGAGTATACTGCCTCACGTTATTTAACCCACCACGATCGTGGTGGGACCGCGGTCGACCACAGTGGGTACCAGGTAATTTTTTTTCTCTTTTTTTCTTTCTTCTTCTTTTATTTTATATTTCTAACCCCTAATTAAACGAACCCACCCTCCTAACCCCTTCAATTCCTCCATCTTCTCTCTCTCTCTCTCTCTACAACCCTAATCTCTCATCCACCTCATATTTTCTTCTTCTTCTTCACTTCTCTCACTTCCTCTATCTCCATTCCTCTCACTCTCTCCCCCATCAAGGTATGTCACTTCCCCCCTACCTTTTCTGTTGTATTTTATTTTAGTTGTATGTTAGTTCATATTTTTAATTATGTAGTAATTTTAGTAGATTTTTGTTTTTTTTTCTTTTTTTCTTTTTTCTTTTGAATTTCATTTTTGTAGTCACTTGTGAAGGGGTTATGTGTATAATGTGCTAGAGAGGTGTATGTTTGTGGGTGTTGAACTAATTGTTGTGTGGTGTAATGGTGTAGTACAACTTGTGATTTGGGGGAAGCATTGATGTATCCATATGGGCTATATGTGTGAGGAATTGTCTTGGTCACAAAGGTGTATGGGGAATTGCCCCAATAGAGTTATAAGGGCTAATGTGACCATGGTTGTGGTGAAGTCTGAGTAACTACCCATAGTTCACATATCTCACACCCTCACTGATAGTCATGTCTCTGTTTGATAGGTAAAATGCATCCATCTAGGAAGAGACACAACACATGGTCCTCCGCTAGTGGACCAGGAAGTTCCTCGAGAGCTAGTGGTCAAGTTAGCGTGCCACAGTTTGACCGCACTAGGTTTGTCTCCAAACCGGTGGAGGACAGGTGCAATGCAAAGGCATCGAAGAAATTGTTACATGAGGGGCATATTGACCGGGAAGCCTTAGAAGTAGAGTGCCCGAATATCTTTGCTGAGTTGAGGAGGTGTCAGCTGGACATCTTCTTTGTGGAACCGGAGGAGGCTAATGTTCAAATAGTAAGGGAATTCTATGCTAACTACCCGAAACATAAGAATGGGGTTGTTACTATACGCAATACCCGAGTAAATGCGTCCATCGAGGCCATCCGCTAGGTGTACCGTCTGCAAGTATTCATGGGGGAATCCGATGATTATCGTACTTATCACTGAACAAGTGCCTTTTGGGTAACTCTTCTTGAGACAATCTGTGTGCCAGACAAAGAATACATATGGATAAATTACCAGATCACACTTAACTCTAAGTCTCTCAATTGGGAGGCTAAGTGTTGGCTTACAATTATGAACACTCGGTTGTTGCCCTCCAGCAATACTACCGATGTCAATCAATCACGCGCAAGAGCAATCTATTATCTCATGGCCTGCAGGGATTTTGATAATGCCTAACTCATTCATGAGGAGATGTTCATCCACTCACCTGAGATACTTAGAGGTTTTTACTTCCCTTCTCTGGTCACAAGTTGTGACGTGCTGCTAGAGTCTCTAAAAACCCCAGGGTTGATGGGAAACTGCCGTTGAAAGCCCCTTTCTGGGCTAGTAAGATAACAGTAGGGAGACAGCTGGTGGTGATAGTTGAGGATGATGATGAATCTAATGATGATGCTGAGGAATCTGCTATTCCACCTCCTACGAGAGTTGAGGAGGCGGGCCCATAATAACCCCACCGAAGTACCCGCGTGACAGCCCTGGAGCAGGAAATGGGCCTCTACACTTCTGTCACTGACCTGGGCACCAGAGTTGACACTTTGGTCACTTTCAAGTGCTAGTCCGAGCATGTCACCTCAATCCTAGCACTGTCTCTGATCAGGATTGAGCTTTAGGGAAGTCCCCTTACCCTACTTTGCTTTCTATTTGTTGACATAGGGACATGCCAAATTTTTTTAAGTATGGGGTGGGGGATGGCTGTTGTTGTAAATAGACTATCTAACTTTGTATGATGTTACTTTAGTTTTAATTGATTAGTATGGAAGGGTCATGTAGTTAACTTCGACTTGGTCCGAAGACGGACACATTTTGACAGGTCTCTTGAGGGACATTAGTCGAGAAAAAAAATATAAGGACTCTTCCTGATGACGGATATTTGAGACAGCTTCTTGAGGGAAGTTAGTCAAGGAAAAAATACCAAAAATATTTTTTTTATTTTATTTTATTTTTAGGTGGTGTAGTAACTCCCACTTGGTTTTTCTTTGGGCCACGGTTCTTTTCCAAGGGCTAAGTTTGAACCGGGTGTAGGTAGTTTTTGTTTATTTTGTTTTTAGTTTTAGTTAGCATTGATGGGCTACGAGCTAAAATAGAAAGAGAATCTCTTGGCGGTAATACACCTAAACCCAATCGACACTAGAGTGTGACGTCTAGTCTCATTGGTTGACTCTTGCTAAAGTGACTTAAAATTGTATGTTTGTAACTAACTTGAACACTGAAAAAAGAGTGTCTTGATAAACCAATCTAGAGTGAGTCATATGCCATGTGTGTGTAAGCTAGACTGTATTTTATGCTTTACATTTAATGCCTAGAACTTGCCCTGTGTATTTGCAAATCGAAATAGTAGCTTCATTCACTCTTAGAAGTGATATAGGCATTTCTTTGTTAAGCTAGATATATAACTTAAATCCACCTGAATGTAATACATCGTAGCTAACCCCGTTGAGCCTATAAGCTTGTTTCTTTGGAAACCACATTACGAACCTTACCCAATTATTTTAATAGTCTTCTGTTTGACCCTCTTTTACCTCCCATGAGCACTTGAATGGCCATGACATATGCAAAAGTTAAAGTGTGGGGTGGTGGTTTGGTTTTGAGTGGAGCCAATGAAATAGAGGAAAGGTGCAGTTTTGAAGAATAAAAGAAGAAGCGCCCACAAAAAAATGTGAATAAATGTAATAGTTGATAAGTGGTAGCTTTATACAAATGCACCTAAAGGAATGGGATGTTATAAATAAATTGTGGTGGAACGTCTGGTTGACATAAGAATGATTTGGAATGTTAATGTGTTTTGTATTAAACGTACTTAGGGAGGTTAGTCACTATATCCAAATATATTCTACCCATCCCTTAGCCTACATTACAACCAAGTGAAGTCCAAATTGATCTTAGACTGAATAGGCCCGATTAGTAGAGTATTACACTACGGGCAAGCCTATGGTGCATCTTTGTGGCATGTGAATGTTCTTTTGGAGAGTGAGCGAATTTTGTCCATCTGAGTTCCTAATTATCCTTAATCATATTAATTGTGGAACTGCTCTCTTGTGTTATGTGAGGGCATGTGATTCACGAAGGAAAGGTAAGTCTTGACTTATGTATAGAGTAGTTTGAGTAAGTGCGAATATTGCATGGTACAAGAGATTCGACTTCTAAGGCAAAGGTTGTTCACTATTAGGTGCAACTTTGGTGAATTGTTTAGGGTGTGATTCGTTAAGGGAAAAAGCTTAGAGAAGGAACTTTGATAGAGTGTGGTAGATTACTCGAGGACTAGCAATGATTTAAGTGTGGGGTGTTGATATTAGGCTTTATAGATGATTTTTGCACCTAAATTATACCATGCTTTTTTGTTATTTTATAGGCAAAATGATAACAAAATGCTCTAATTGGTATTATTTTGCTTCGCAGGGAATAATCAAAGTTAGGAAGAACTATGGAGTGTTTTGGAGTCAATAGTGGGAAGAAACGTCCAATCAAGAGCAGAAAGAAGGCAAAGTGGACTGGGGTGGAATCCACCGCAGTTGTAGGACCACGACAGTCCACAAAACGCAGGAAGAATAGTTGGCCTTCACCGCGGTCGCGCCGCAGTCGTGCCGCGGTCGCGGTGAACTGTGTAGTTGCTAGAAAATTTGGGGACCAAAGTGTAACTTGGGGAAAACTTATTCCAAACCTTTATAAACTCTAGAAGCTCGCCCAAGATATGAAAAGGTTGTTTTTAGACTACTTTGGAGGCAAGAACAAGTGTGAGAAGATCAACCAAACATTAGAGTTTTTCTATCTCCTTTTAATTCTTGCAATTACACATTATGAAAAACTTTGTAGTTTTATCTTGCCTTGTTATGAGTAGCTAAACAATTAATCTAGCGTTGATGGAACTAATTGTTGGTTGAAGTTTTGACTCAACTTGTTATAATCGAGCATGAATTATTATATGATTGTTCAACTACGTTTTGTACGGTGATTAACTGAATGGGCCCTTGATTAATCGTGTCTAATTGCCTTATATTGCTTGAGAAAGAATATTAGGTTAGACTGTTGTTGAACAACACCACTTTTGGGTAATTGAAGAGATTCATTACTAGAACTTAAAAGTGGGTTGAGATATAACGAAACTTTGGTGGGATAATTTAGAGCTGCACATATTGCCAGCTAGAGTAGTTCGAGAGAATGCTCTAATAAATTATTATAGTTGATCGAGAGATAATTACGATAACCCATAGCTCATAATCCTCATAGAGTATTATGGCGTGATTATAGCAAAAGAGTTAAGACCTAAACTAGCAATTGGGTAAATCAATTCCCTAGACCTTTTTACCATTGAATTATCTTTAATCTAGCATATTGTTATTTTTAATATCATTTGAAGTAGTCAAACAAAAAAAAACCATGATTGATTGATAAAAATCTTACATTTGGAAATTGGTTGAGTTGATAATAGCATTGCCAAGGAGTTGTAATAGATAGGTTAGTTCCTTGAGGATTCGACTCCGGACTTAAAACCGGATTATATTTGCAACGACCGCTTTGTCTTTTAGAAGGCATAGTTGGGCGTGATCAGTCAACTCGAATGAAATCACCAAGAACTCATAATCCTGTACCGAGTGCGAAAAGTTGTCTTAGGGACATCGGATGCCCTAATCCTCAACCGATGGTAGCTAGATCTCAGGTCAATCTTTGAAAATACCTTAGAACCATGAAGCTGATCAAACAAATCATCAATCCTCGGCAGCGGATACTTATTCTTGATTGTAACCTTGTTCAATTGCCGGTAATCTATACACATTCGCATCGATTCATCCTTCTTTAACAAACAACATCGGCACACCCTAAGGCAAAACTCTAGGCCTAATGAAATCCTTTTCAAGCAAGTCTTGCAACTGCTCCTTCAACTCTTTCAACTCAGGCGGGGCCATACGATACGGTGGGATAGAAATGGGCGGAGTGCCCGGAGCCAAATCAATTCAAAGTCAATATCCTTATCGGGTGGCATACCCGGCAGGTCGAAAGGAAATACATCAGGAAACTCACGAACAACAGGCACAGAATCAATAGGATGAACCTCGGTGCTAGAATAACGAACATATGCTAAATACGCCAAACACCCCCTCTCGACCATACGTCGAGCCTTCACATAAGAGATAACACTACGGGTAGAATGACCAGGAGTCCCTCTCCACTTTAAACGAGGTAAACCCAGTAAGGCTAAGGTCACAGTCTTGGCATGGCAGTCCAAGATAGCGTGGTAAGGTGATAACCAGTCCATCCCCAATATAATATCAAAATCAACCATGTCCAGAACCAACAAATCTACATGAGTCTCAAGACCCCCAATCACAACTATACAAGATTGATGGACTCGATCTACTACAATAGAATCACCCACCAGTGTAGACACACATACAGGGGCACTCAAGGACTCACTAGGCATGACCAGGTACAGTGCAAAATAAGACGACACATAGGAGTAGGTAGACCCTGGATCAAACAAAACTGAAGCATCTCTACCACGAACCACAACCGTACCTGTGATAACTATATCAGAAGCCTCAGCCTCAGGCCTGGCTCGAATAGCATAACACCGGGGCTAGGCCCCACCACCCCGGACTACATCTCTGGGACGGCCTGCAGCTGGTTGGCCTCCACCTCTAGCGTTCTAAGCTCTACCTCTAACACCTATACCTCCACCTCTAGCACCTCTACCCCCACCCCTAGCTGGCGGAGCAAGCGGTGGAACACCTGGTTCCTGAACCATAGTATGGGAACCCTGCTGGTGTGACTGAGTACCCACCAATCTCGGGCAAGCCTTTCAGATATGACCATACTCGCCACACTCAAAATATCCACCCGAATGTTGTGGCTGAGGAAACTGAGACTGACCCTGGCGACCTAAATGACCATCCTGAAAACTCTGTAACGGTGGTGCACTGATAGGAGTTGGTGGTGCACTGTAGGACTACTTATCAGAATACTGCATACGAGAACCACCGCCACCTGAAGCACTATGAGAAACCTGAAGGGATAACTAAAAGGGCCTAGGAGGATGGCCTCTAATATACGAATCCCTACGTCCAGCTGATCTGAGCTACCACACCCGGGTGAACTACTCTAATCGACTGAGCTGCTGGATTATGAAACTGGGGAGCTATCTGCTCTGGAGTGCGAGCAGCAAGAGTCTGGGCTACTTCTCCAGCCTAAGAGACGGTTGGTGCTACAAGAAGTAAGCGTGCCCGGGTGACACTCTCCTTAAGGCCCACTAGATGGACCAGAGCATCCTGGAGTACTGGGTAGCAATAAACCCCTCTGGGACCTAAGTTGGGCCTACTGAAACTGTCTAGGCCGGAACCTCATCATCAAAGTCAACCTGAGGCTCCGCCGCTGGTGCTGCTGCTCTGGGCTGAGCTCTTCTCCTACCTTGGCCTCTAGCACGACCTCGGCCTTGCCCTCTGCCCCTCGTGGGAGCTGCTGCTGGGGGCTCGGGCTGCTAATCAGTGGATGAGGAAGCACGCATTCTCGCCATTTGCAAAAGAACAGAGTATAAATTCAATTAGCATTGAGAAACCAAACCGCACAACAAGAAAGAAATAATGTGAAGTTTTTTCCTAACTCTGTAGTCTCTAGGGGATAAATACAGACATCTTCATATCAATCCCTCAGACTCTACTAATCTTGTTCGTGAATTGTGAGACCTATGTAACCTAGAGCTCTGATACCAACTTGTCACGACTCGGATTTTCCACCCTCGGGAGTCGTGATGGCGCCTACTCGTGGAAGCTAGGCAAGTTACATATTGTAGAATTTCTAACTCATTTACTACCCCTTTTTAACAATTTAAACTAACATGTGATCAACAATGAAGCATTAACGATAAATAAAAAACAAGCGAAAGACTTAATCTGATAATTAACCATAACCAGTACGACTACACCAACATACATCTCTACCCGGAATTAGGTGTCACAATATCACGGACAGTCTATGAATACTACATACAAATGCTTGACATAAAAGTACTATTTATCTCCGAAGTAGATGAAAACATAATACATATAAAGATAGAAGTGAATGACGGGCCTGTAGACGCCTGCAGGACTACCTCGGGGATCTCTAGCTGGACTGAAGGCAGCCAACCAAATGCTATGGTCCAAACATTGCCGCTCCAGGATCTACACATAGTGCAGAGTGTAGTATCAGCACAACCGACCCCATGTACTGGTAAGTGCCTGGCATAACCCCGGCAAAGTAGTGATGAGGCTAGGACCAGACTCCAAATAAACCTGTGCAGTATATAATATGCAGCGAAAAATAAAAGAAAAATAAATAAGTAAATATGGGAGGGGGTACATGCTGCGGGGGGAATATCAATACCAACAGTAATTTAAGAGAAAGGCATAAGGAACAGTTTAGAATCTATAGCAAAGCAATGAAGAACTCGCAGCCAATCTATAAACAATTCATATTTTCTATTATTGCGACGCGCAACCCGATCCAAAACATTGTAACACTGTTGCAATGTGCAACCCGATCCATATCATTTATCACTGTTGTGGCATGCAACCCGATATCATTTATTACTGTTGCGGCATGTAACCTGATCCATATCATTTATCATTGTTACGGCGTGTAACCCAATCCATATCATTTATCACTGTTGCGGCGTGCAACCCGATCCAATTATATCATTGTTGCGATGCGTAAACCAATCCAATTATATCATTATTGCTGTGTGCAACCCGATCCACATATACAGTTCAATACCAATTCACAAATAGGGTCCCGGCAAGGGATCAATAAAGAAACAATGCTATCCCGGCAAGGGAATCGACCGTATAAGTAAACACATCCCGAAAAGGGAGAAACAACTATAACCAAACGTGTTTCAACATTCTACTACCTCAACTAACACCAATACTTAATCATAAGTAATTTCCACGTGAATATTCATAATCCCTGCTCAACATAGAGAATCATCAACTTAAACATCCGTAGTATTATTTAAGAACACATCAAACTGCAATTTAAGACTCATGGTCATGCTTGACACTAATGTATAGATACTCATCACCATGCCTATACATTGTAATCAACAAGTATCATGTATCAAATAGGATGCAACTCCTAATCCCTCAAGCTAGGGTTAGACCAAACACTTACCTTGAACTTCTACGGCCAACTTAATCCTCAAACACCGCTTTTCCTTTTGAATTCGGCTCCAAATCAAATGTATCTAGACATAATCGACTTAATAACATCAATAAACGCTAAACAATCCAATTCCATTGCTTAATTATAGCTTTCCTATCATTCTACCCAAAAAGTCAAAAATTGACCCCGGGCCCGCTTGGTCAAAACACGAGGTTCTGACCAAAATCTGATCACTCATTCACCCCACGAGTCCGAATATATAATTAGTTCCAAATTTCGACCCCAAAACGATGTCTAAATCCCAAATATATATATATAAAAAAAAGCCCTAACTCTACCCAAATTCCTAATTTTCTACCCTTAAGAACATGATTTAAGCCTAGAAATCTAATAGGTGTTAATGGAAATTGAAGAAAATGAGTCTAAGATTATATACATGTGGATTTGTGGTGAAATTCTCTTTCAAAAATCACCCAATGTGGAGTTTGGAAGAAGAAGTTATGAAATTTTTGTTAAGTCTTGTTTTTGCTTCTGTTTTAAAATCACTGGACAGACCTTCATCGCGTTCGTGATGGGTCTATCACGTTCGCGATGAGTCCAACTTTGGTGACCTTCGCATTCACATTCGCAGAGCTTTAACTCCTTGGGCCTTCAAGTTCGCGGGACAGTGGCCACGTTCGCGAAGCACAAAATTTCCTTCCCCCAGCCCAGGCCCAAAGGCCTTCGCGTTCGCGATAGCAGGACCGCATTCGCGAAGGGAAACACCCCCAAAGCTTCGCATTCGCATCTTGTGTCTCGCGTTCGCGTAGAAGGAGATTTCCTTTAGCCTGACCAACCTTTCACGTTTGTGAGAGTCCTTCCGCGAACGCGAAGAAGAAAATATCAGAACACCAGAAACTGAAAAAACTGAAACTTTTATGAGTTCAAAAACCTTTCGAGACCTATCCGAAACTCACCTGAGCCCTCGGGGCTTCAAACCAAATATTCATACTAACTCAAAAATATCATATGAACTTATCTGTACGATCAAATCGCCAAAATTACCTCTTAAACAACTAATTTAGCATTGAAATCTAAGAAAAATCTACAAACTTTCAAAGTAGGAATATTTACAACTACGGGTCCGAATCACCTCAAACGACTTCCGTTTCTTACGAAATTTTACAGACTCATCTTATTTTACATGTAAGACCTGTATCGGGTTCCAAAACTAGAATGCAAGCCCGATACCATCAAATTCTAAACACATTTCATTTTCAAAACTCATAAAAATTTCTAGAAAATAATTTTCTTTAAAAATTCATTTCTCGGGCTTGGAACCTCGAAATTCGATTCCAGGCATACGCCCAAGTCCTATATTCTTCTACGAACCCTCCGGGACCGTCAAATCACAAGTCCGGGTCCGTTTACCCAAAATGTTGACCGAAGTCAACTTAAATGCATTTTTAAGTCAAAATTTCAATATGTTTTACATATTTTCACATAATAGCTTTCCAGCTGCGCGCCCCGACTGTGCATGTAAATCGAGGTGATGCTGAAAGAGGTTTTTAAGGACTCGGAACACAGAATTCATTTTAAAAATAAGTGATGACCTTTTGGGTCAATATACATAGAGATGAAGACATAGACTTAGAAATCCATAGGTTTAGAGCGAAATAAGAAGATCGTACTTGAAACTGAACCAGAATGGCCTGAAATAGGCAAGAAAGGGCCAAAGATGTAAACCAGACGTCTAGGTCCCTTGAGATTTTCTTAGGGATCCAAGAACTGATGAACCACATCAAATAGGAGGCCAATATAGGCCTGAGATGACAAAGAAACATCATAGATCGAAGGGCTAAGCCGGTGACGGCGCTTGCAGATTAGGATTTAGGTAGACAGCGTTTGAGAGAGGAGGGATCGGGTGACGGCGAGGTATGGTGGGAAATGATTAGAGTTAGGGGAGTCTTTTGGTTTAATTATGGTAGGGGAGTCCTGGACCGTTGATAAATAATGAAGAACGGCCGGGATTGGCCAAGGGGTTTGGGTCAGGAAGGTAGGGAATTGGGCCTAAGGTTTAGGCTAATTTTATAAGGGGTATTGGGCTGGTTAGTTTTAGGCTAAAATTGAAATAAAAGAGGATGTTTATTAAATACGAAGTAATTGAATAAAATTAATTTGTAAAATAATTAACTAATTACCAACATAATTTTTAAGCATATAAATGTTTTATAAATAATTAGTTAGTATTTTAAAATACAACAGAATAATTTCTTGTAAAAATGATGGAAAAATGTATGCGTGGGCTATAATTGCGAAGTTATTGCAATTTTAGCCAAAAGATGCCAATTTGACTATTTATGAAATAATTGAAACTTAATAAGACCATGAATGGTAATAAATTAAATCAAAAAATATTTTAAAAATCATCTATAATGCAATTTTATAATTTTATATGAAGAAAATATTGAGATAATAATTGAAAAATGTAAAAATTATAGAAAAATACCTATTGATGATAATGCATAGTTTTAAAGTTATATATGCACTTCAAAAATATTATAGGAAGAAAGTGGGTATCAACAACTACTAAACACCTATAGGCTATATTCTATGATAGATTTATTTGTATCCATTCAATTTTGTAAGTCCAAACATAAAATAATATATTAAGAAGTAGGAACCATAAAAAAGTCTAATAAATATTTACAAATTATGTATAATAAATATTTTTAAAAATTATATTCATATATTGTTGGTTGAATTTGATTTCGGTCTGATTTGTTTTAGTTAGAACCAACCAAACATAGTATTATCAATTTTGTTTAAACCAGAGCAAATCACTTGTCATTTCTTTTTTGGAGTTTAAAACTCGATTTATTGATTGTCTTTGAATACTCCTACTCATACCCTAAAAATTTATCAAATGGTTGGAAGTCATCGCACAAATGTAAGCCCAGGTCATTGAGGTTGCTTCAGTGGCCCGTATTTGCACATAGAAATAGAGGGCATGTCACTGCTCTTGGCCCATGAACATACAGCCCAATATGAGAATCATCCTCCACTCTCTTTAAGTTTTGAGCATCAAATATATTAGTTTATAGTCTTGTAGTATGATAGTGGCAGTGACATCTCTTCTCTATTCTCAAGCAAGTGGTAGCTCTTATTCTTGAGTCGATGAGTTTATGCACCAATCATCACATTAGTAATATAAAGTCTTGTGTTGCAAATTAAATATTATACTTAAGGAAATTCCCTTAATTATTGACAAATTCCAATTTTGATTCTTGTGATATTTTACTAAGTACCTTTAATTTTTAATTTATTATAATTTGTACTTTTGTCACTTTACTCCATAACTAAGATAATAAAACCGGAAAAGTGCAATATTTGCCCTTCTACTATCTAAATAAGTTATGTTCTCTTTGTTTCCGTTTTTTAGTATAACTATCCCTGCCATTACACTTTTGGATCATATTTATCTTCCACCTATTAATTGGCCTGGTTATCTCTTTAAAAAGGACACGTGGCTAGCCGTGATTTGATTAAAAAAAGGCCATCTCCGTTTCTAACTGAAACCCATCTGATCCAATAGTAATAACCACCCATTCCAATAAACAATTGACCCATTCCACCACTAAGATTCCATATGTCGAGATGGAAACTAGGATCAATTGCAATCTTGAAATATTATCATGTCCAGTTCTTGCATATGCCTCATGATGGCCGACTCTAGCAATTTATGTTTTGCGGTACATACGACTACCAATCCAAAGCATTAACCAGATAGAGGCAGAGCCTATGTCTTCAAGTTTTATCATTCATCAAGTCTCCTTCTAAAGGCACTAATGCTTAGCTATTTATACTAGTGCTATTTTAGGTACAAGGAATTCCTAAAATAGCCCTAAAGAGTGAATTATAATGCAAATTAGCCACTTTGAGTAGAACCTACTCCAAGTTCATCCTCTTGCCTCAATTCTTGGTCTTCAAACCATTGGAACACATTGTAATGTGTATGAGACTTCTCTAAAACTCCCTCGGGTGCTTCAAGCTTCATAATCAACAAT
>MU725254.1:9544-31993 GCA_026770625.1 Nicotiana glauca
AAAGAGGCTAGAATGAGTGGTAAAATCACCACTCATCAACACCCCCAACTTAAAGCTTTTGCTTGTCCTCAAGCAAATCAAAACCAAAATTTCAATGAGGATTCACCATTTAAAACTCATTTCGTAAATATATAAAAATCATTCAATACATAAGCACAACAAGGTATTTAATCCACACTTTAAATATGAATACTTCCATAAATAAGGTTCAAGAGTTGGAAATAAATACTACACACTTAAATATTCAATAAAAAGCAACGAAATGAAGAAATAAACATAAATGGGTAAGAAAATCTTAACCCCAAGCTTCAATCTTCAAGACCCAAGTGTGTACGCAAAAACCCTAGCTTCAAAAAATATTCTCTCTAGTCTATCACGACTGAAAATAAGCCAAAGATCTCTAAAGTGTCTGCTTGGACGAGTATAAAAATGATTTGGGATGAGAAATTATGAAAGGTCTCTTTTGCCCCAGGCCTGATGCACTATTTTTGCATCTGCGGAACAATAACCGCAGATGCAATTCTGCAAAGGCGGAAACATTAACGCAGAAGCGGAAATCCGTAATAGTGCCAGTGACCACAAAAGCGAATAATTAAGCACTTCTGTGCTTCCGCAAAAGCGGAAATTCAAACCGCAAAAGCGGTTCCTGCCTTTTCATCCAAATTCGCAGCGGCGGTTCTTCAATCGCAAAAACGGAAGTCGCTTCTGCGGCCATTCCTCCATAGAAGAGGAATTCACTAGAAGATTTTGGCATGATTTCACCTTCTTTTTGCTCAATTCCACTTCAATTCAATTCGAACCACTTCGTAGCATCATTTACCTAAAAATCTACCAACAACCACCATAAACAACCTCATTTTATAATTAAATGGACATAAAAGGTAAGTAAAAGAGGCTAGAATGAGTGGTAAAATCACCACTCCTCAAACTTCTTGCTGAGATAGTAAATGGCCTGTTCATTTCTCCCTGTTTCATCATGCTACCCCAAGACGCAACCAAAGGCTCCATATACTACTATGATGTAGAGTACTATGGGTCTACCTAGATCGGACGGGACCAATACTGGTGGTGTTGATAGGTACTCCTTGATTTTGTCGAAAGCTTTTTGGCAGTCATCAGTCCATTTGGTAGCAGCGTCCTTTTTCAACATCCTGAAGATTGGCTCACAGATAACCGTGGACTGTGCTATGAATTGGCTGATATAGTTAAATTTTCCTAAGAAACTCATTACGTCCTTCTTGTTCTTTGGCGGTGGCAATTCTTGAATGGATTTGACTTTTGACGGGTCCAGTTCTATTCCTCGATGACTCACAATAAACCCAAGTAATTTCCCAACAGGAAACCTAAATGTGCACTTTGCAGAACTCAGTTTCAGGTTGTACCTTCGCAATCTATTAAAAAACTTCCTCAAATCTTCCATGTGATTAGTGGCCTTCTTATACTTGAGTATAACATCATATACGTATACCTCAATCTCCTTGTGTATCATATCATAGAAAATGGTAGTCATGACCCTCATGTAGGTGGCCCCTGTATTCTTCAGGCCGAATGGCATCATCTTGTAGCAGTACATTCCCCACGGCGTAACAAAATCAATTTTTTTAGCATCTTTTTCATCCATCCAGATCTGGTGATAACCAGTGAAACAATCCACAAATGATTGCAACTCGTGGTTGGTGCAATTGTCAATCAGGATATGTATGTTTGGTAAAGGGAAGTCATCTTTCGGATTGGCCCGGTTGAGATCTCGATAGTCGACACAGACTCTGACCTTCCCGTCCTTCTTTGGTACTGGTAAAATAGAAGTCCTCATGTTGTCATATGACCAGACGAATATGTCCTCATATTCACTTAGAAATTCTTTGTATTCCTTCTTTTCTGATGGTGATAAATGAACGCTAGTTCGTGTTTCCTTGACATTCTCTTCATCTATCTACCAGATTAACAATTTCCATCTCGTCTAAGTTGGACATAGGTCGATTTTCAAAGTTCTCAACTTCTTTGACGATTTCCTCGGGTATGTCATCTTCCTATGAATCTATATGTGTCTGTTGCTTTGTCTCATTGCATGTCACAGCCATTAGTTCATCAAGATAAGTAATAGTAATGTTGTATAAGTAAAGTAATGAGAGAAAATAATAAGTGTTAATTTATAAGAAAAAATTGAAATGCTTTGATAAATTCCATAACTGTTTTGAACATTGAAGATCTTATTGCAGAAATACAAAATACGAAAGGAAAAATTAACTAGTAAAAATAAAAGATGGTGCATGATGCTTGTTCAGCCTTGCTACCCCGAGGCTCGCCGGGCTTCTGACGGTCTATTTGTTGAGGTATGTTCCTCTACTTACGGCTTGTATGGAAGGACATTCCTCCCCCTGCTCCTCGAACACAACATAGCAATCCATGTCATCGTCTTCTAATAACAAGTTCTTCACTACAGCAAGTGCCTCCTCCTTGTCTATCCCATAAACAATGTCTGCATGTTGGAAAGTCTGCTCCAAAGGCGGTATTGGCTTGTTTACCGTGAAAATGGTACCAAGAATTAATTTTGTAAATGAGATTCTAAAAATACATGATCTATTCCCGAGCTAGTTTTTAAGGGTGGTTAGTGCTAAAATATGAATTAAAATGGTAAATATTGAGTTAACCAAAGCAGTAATCGAACCAGTAAGGGGGCATTTCTCGGGCGCAAAGCAAGCGAGTAGGTACCTCAGAGCCGAGCATCGAGCCTATCTCGGGATTATTGAGGGTATTCGGGAAGGGGATAACAGATAAAGATATAAGTAAGTAAGGCTCCATACTATCAATCTTGAGAAAAATAATGAAGGACGAACGAAGAAACAATAAAGTGCTAAGGCGACCTCGAGGTAAATGAAGACGGATAAATTAGAAGAGAGAAAGAGAGAGATATTATTGCATTATGGAGAAGTGGAGCAACATCAGTCCTCTACAAGGTGGGGCGAGTTCCCCTTATATAGGCGAGGGGACTTGGTATAGTACCTGTATATTAATTACAAGAGTATAAAGATGGGACGGCTTGACGCAAGTCCTCACAGTAGGCTCTAGACAGGCTGGATCTATCAGGTGTAGCCATGTGCCCAGGAGACATCCTCATCTATCCCGACCTCAGACCTTTCTTCCTTCGAGTCAGTTCTCAACGAGCCCTGAGGCCGAGAACTCGATCACGACCTTCCACCCTCGTGGTCTCGGGGAAGGCTTCTGAAATGTCTTGATAGAAAAAAATCAAATCTTCTGATTTTACCACATACAAATAGTCTCTGCGTTTCCCATGACAAAGTGATGGGAAATGATTTTGACACTTGACTCCTCGAGCTTCTTTTGGCGACGCTATACTGGCGATTCGGATCGTGGTGCAATCTTTTGTAACAAACAATATATCTCATAGATCTTTGCTCTATGCCTTGTTATTTCCTCTTTTCAAGGCAAAAACACTGCTGTCAATTCATTTTTTCAAGGAAGCAGTGATTGCACCAGTCGGCCAATCTTTTAGAGCATCGATGACCGTGTCATTTTCCCCTATAAATGAGGGCGTTTTGTGGCATTGCTTCCTCCATCTCAATACTCCCGTAGGTATGCTTTGCTTCTTTCTTCCCATCATCTTATTTTACCATTGATTGCCACGATGGAAGATTTCTGTCTCAAGGCTGCTTGGTGGAGTTCTTTCGGACCGCGTCGAGGCCTTCTGTCGGGGCCTCCCTTCATTGAACATAAACATATTATTCTGATATTGCTGCGGTCGTTGGTATGTTGGCATCTGCTGCTATCGTTGGCCTGAGATGGTGATGGATGGAGAGTTGTTTCACCTTTGCGTAGAGGCCATTAAGATTATGCATCGCTACTAAAAAGAGGGCTCGAAATATCCACAGCTGCTCACCTTCATAACCCGGCTCGATGTGGAATTCTACCCCGAGTTGGGCGCTTGCACGGCTTGATACTTGCCGAAGAGTATTCGAAGTAGCCATGCAAGTAGGACCGAGGGTTGTTCGATCCGCTGTCTCTCGGAGGTTTCCTTGGCCAAAGAGGGTCCTCGAGCTTCAGAGAGCTATTCCATTTTTTTTATCCCTCCCTACTCCCTTCGCCTTCTTTTTCGTGTTCTTCTCTGAAGTGCTACTTTAAAGGACCTGGGCGAGGCTGTTGGAGGTGTGCATCCAAGGACGCAATGCTTGAAGACTCTGCCATGGAGAGTGTGCCTTCAGGGGTGGAGTAGGTTTTAGGCCTTTTCTTTATGTATTCCCCTTTGTCGTATTTGTATAGGGAACCTTTATAGGCTTTTGTACTTTGTATGTGATGACCCTCTGGGGGCTTTGTAATCGAACACCGTGACCCCTCGGAGGCTATTGTGTTCGGATTTTTATGAATAAGAAATGAGTTTTATTGATATCTGCTTTCAGATTTGCTCTGTTTTTGTATGCCTTCACGCTCTTGAGGCTCTTCGAATGCATCTTTTTGAGTCACTGGTCACTGATATTTAGCTTGGACGTAAGTGTTTGCCTTGATTTCTTGGTGATCGACATGGGTTCTTTTTGGTCCCATTGTCATCTTTCGGGATAACTCTGGGTCGATCGAGTTATTCGGAGATACCGCATTGAGTTCCGAGGTCTCCTGGGGTACTGCCCTCGGAGCCCTTATTGATCTTGATGTATATGATCCTTTCAAGTCGTATGAGATAGACTCCCGCTTCTCTCTTGGCATTTGTTTGCTCTTACGCCCTTTGGGATTTTTCAATGCCTTCTTTTGTTTATGGGGTGCCGTAGTCTGCCATGATAGCTTGTCCTGGTCTCTAGCTGATTGACACGTCTCTTCTCTAATATTTTTTGTCTTACTTCGGACCAATGGATGACCGAGCAGATAAGGTCGAGCTATCAGGGCCTGCTAATTTGTTTGGAGATCAAGCATCAAATTCTGGGGCCTTCGAGGATGCTACCCTTGATAAAGGTCATCTTCGGGTGCATCGGTAGGCCCTATTTATTTTGATGTGAGTAACTCTTTAAGAGAGTATAGGGTTGGCTTCGATTCGAGGAGTTTGACTATGTTTGGGGCTTTTCTTTGGGGCATCGTAGAGCTTTAGAGATTGAAGCTTTCGGGGTTTACTCCTCCGGAGAGGGAAGCGTGAGCCCGGGTACACGATTTGCATCTAGTATCGACATTTTGGAGCTCATCGTGACCCTGATTCTTGGGGGCTAGGGGCACCAAAGGTGAAATGTTGCCTTGAGCATGGAGATAATTCGCGCGGATCTTAGAGCTTAGTCGTCTGTTGGAGGATGTTTCCTAGGTTGGTCATTGACTCATCGATTCGTATTGAGGCCATTGGCTTCTTGGTGCTTACCTCGAGCCGGCGACTCGTTGTTTCCTCTTACATATATGAGAGGTGGCTTCGGCCTTTTTGCGAGGCTTCACTATTTTTGGGTAGCTGTCCTTCTATTTTAGCATAGGGCTCCCTATCTTTTAAAGTGCAAAACGCATTGGTGCTTTTTTGCTTTATTTTTCTAGTTATGACATAGTCATGGTGACCATCTAGGAACCGATATGGCAAAGGGCGGAGAATGCCATTCCCGGCGCTGGAGAGTCGAAGGATTTCTCTCTAGAGATCGCATCCTTGGTAAGAGAGGAAATTCCTGGAGATGGTGAGGCGATACTGCGGGTGCTTTCCGTAGGTGAAGGCATCGCGGACTCTGCCGATGGACTCTTGAGTGTGTATCTATACCCTTTCGCACTTGGCCCTCTTGATAAGTTTGCGGTTGGTTTTTGCTTGAAGTATCGGGTTACTCTGGTGTAGATTCATCCGTTGTTTTGGCGAATAGTGCTAATGATGAGATTCTTTGCGAAGAAAGCCGGACTTGAATTCACGCTTGATCAACTCATCAGGATATATCGGCCTTTTCATCACCGAGGAGTGCTAACCTTGAGGGGTCATTCGCCACACCCTTTGTTGTTGACGATGAGGAAGGTAGAGATTGAGATTGGGCCAGTTGGTTTGTCTGAGTCTGAATGGCCGATATTATTCCTATGGAGTTTCTGCCATTCCCCGAAGGGTAGCATCACGCACGTATATGAGGCGCTTTTGTCGCTCTTTCAGATTTTGTCCATGGCAAAAATCGGCCAAATAACAATGTTATTTCCCTTATTGCAGCAACTTCGATCACGCCGGGCCAAGTCCATGATTTGCCCAGCTGGGTTCGAAGGTTGGTGAACAATTCGTCTTGCGACGAATGCAGGTGGCGAGCTATATCTCGTATCAGGTGGGGAGTAGATCATCAAGGTACGTGCGTATGTTGTTTTTCTCCTGCTGGCATGTATCCGAGGTAATATTTTCCCATCTCATTTGTGTTGCATTTACTGTTTGTAGATATCGGGCAGTTCCTTGTGGTGAGGCAGCGCTTTTCATGAGAGGAGATGGAGTCGTCGGCCTCCGGGCCGAGAGATGTCAGTAATAAGAGGGACCGGAGCCCGCAATGCGAAGGAGCTATTAGTGGTGCTGGCCGAGCTCGTATTTTTTAGGACGGGGCATTTCCTAAGTTGGTAGTTCCTGGGGCACCTATTTTTCAGCAAATGACTCCCTTGAGCGAGCACATTATGCCCGGGGCTGGTTCTCCTAAAGCTGTTCGAGCACTACTAATAGGAGCGTGTTCTAATCTAGAGGAAATCTGCCGTCTTCACTTTGTGGTGAGTTTTTGCACAAATTTCTCGTATCCCGCATCTTTCTCCCCTTATTGAATCTTTCCTGAGGAGGCCTGCAATAGGCTTAAGTCCGAGTTGTTTCACAAAAGGCAAAGTTTTAGAGGATTCTGGATGAGGGAGAATCGCTTAGGCTTCTTTGTAAAGAGAATGAAGTTGAGCTGCAGCATTGGCAATATCAGGCGTATCAAAGCTCAAACTATGAGAGCTATTTGATGCAGCAGGTAACTTCCTGTAGTGCGTTCTTCGCTTCTTTCTAACTTTAAGGCTAATTTCTTCTTGCCATATCAGTTGCATAAAAAGTTAAAGGCCTTGGAGTACTTTAAAGGCAACGTGAACCATGTCAGGGCCGCTTGCAAGGAGCTAAGAGCTCAAGTGCGAGCTCAAGCCTTGGAGGAGATGAGTGCCTCAACTAGGATCCCTACCTTCGAGGTCCAACTTAACTTGACCTGTGGTAATGCCAAAGTTCTGGAAGATATGATTGAAAGACTTAAGTCCGACCTCTTAAAGGTCAGGGCCGAGATAATTGATGCCCAGGCGGAAGCGTCGTTAAGCTGAACCAGGGTTGATCATGAGATGGAAATTTGCATAAGGAAAGTTGTTGACACTCAATCTAAGTTGAGGAAAGCCCTTGATTGTGAGAAGAGGGTCGAGGAATATGTTCGCTGCCGATCCCGGAGAGAGGTATTCGATGAGGTTAGAGCAAGAGGCTTCATTCTCTCGGAGGAATTGGCGCAAGTAAGGGCGGACGAGGGTGACGCTTGGACACTCCAGGTGGACGTTGCTGAGGGCGAACTTGACGGGCTGTAGCCCTTTGGCAAAAAATGCAGATCCTACCGTTCTATAACCTGGTTTCCAGCACGCGCACGGCTTGCCTGTAGGTGGAGAATGTTTATTCGTATGTAATATAAGAAGAATTTTAAAGCATTATTCCTTTTGTACCTTTTTGTTGTCATTGTTCTCGATTGTGTAGACCGGTTTTGGAACTAGTTCCCGAGCCGTGTTACAGCTCGAGCTTCGATTGGCCTTCTAGCTTTTTCCCGCCTGCATGGGCAGATGGTGATGTCCCTTTGTGCTCCTGGGCCGAAGCAATTTTGCGAGTGCGCAGCCTGGAGATTTGTCTCGACTGTCGATAGCGTCATTTGGGCCATGCCTTCAGGCTTTTTATTGTTGAATTGCCCTCGGGTTTAGCCTCCGAGTTGGGATTCGACTTGAGCTTAACTTACGTATGAGGGGGTTTTAGGGTGGCGATAATGATTCTCACTTGCTACCTTTGAGCATTTGGCGATTTTCTGAGTCCAGTCTCCGAGTCGTGTTGTAAGTAGATCTAAAATTGATCCTTTAGTCTGTTTGGAGGTTTTGGTTGGTGACAGTGTCATCGATGTCACGTTGTTGGGAGTATTAGAATTTTTGGGTCCACTCTCCGAGTCGCAACAATCGACCCTTAAATCTTATTTGAGCTCTCGGCAAACGATGGTGGCCTTTTTGTTGCTTGGTCATTGAGACCTTTTAGTATGAGGCCCGGAGGCTTTGTTTTGTTAACTATTTTGGATCCGGTCACCGGATCGAGTTACGATTCGAGCTCACTTTAATCCTCAAGTTGTCAATTTTCAAGCTGGCGACAATGGCTCTTAAGAGATATGGTCATAGAGACCTTTCGATGTGAGGACCGAAAGCTTGCTTAGCCGGCGACAATGGCACTTATATTGTTTGGTCATAGAGACCTTTTGATATGAGGCCTGGAGGTTTGCTTAGCCGGTGATAATGGCACTTACGCTATTTGGTCGTAGAGACCTTTTGATGTAAGGCCCGGAGACTTTTTATAGGCTTTGTTTCCTCTCATTAAGGTCTTATTGAATATTTTTCCTGACCCGTTGTCGGTTCTGAAAGAACCTTGATTTCAAGTCGTAGTCGGCGATGTTTTGAGCACCTCGTAAGGTTCATAGCTCAGTGGTCGAGTAGATCGATGCTTTTGCGATTTTGAAGCTGATGTGGTCATGACTCATTTTTTGCCTGTTGAAGGAAGTACATTTTTAACTATTTCTTTTAAAAGTAGATTCAAAGGACTTTTTAGCGACACTCGGGCGTCCCCAACTCGTGTTTTTTGGGCTGTAGCAGCCGTTTTTACCAGAGTCATATGCATTTGGCCGGGGCTATTTTTGATCCCGAGAAGTAGTTTTAGGCATCTACACCGAGGGTATGCCCTTTAGGGATTCTTACAAATGCGATGCATAGCCTAAACTATGGGATTTTTCTTGCCTGTTGAGATCTTACAGTTTGCCATGCCTGTTGAGGTCTTACAGTTATAAAGAATACAACTGGTTTTACCGAGGCTACCCGTTAGGGTCATAAGATTTCGGATTTTCCAATGCGTAGAGGTTGGTGGCAGTTTTCGAGTCATCGAGTTGTTTAAGACTAATGATTGCTTCTCGTGAGCTCGGAGTTGCACCACAAGGGCTTGGTGAGAACGATGATTTGACCCTGGGGTCATCTGGATATCGGATTTCTTAAGTCTCCCAGTATCTCGAGATACATTTGGCAGGGAGAATTTTTTTTCTATGGATAAGCCAAAATAGTCTTCTTCGAGGCATGGAATGCTTAAAAAATATTCTTTATTACTTGGCGAAAATATAAGCTGTAAATACAAGTTGTCCTATTGCTGTGAGTCTAATCCACATGGGTGTGACTTCCCTTATTATTCGATGTGCTTGTATGATTCCATATTGGAGAATTTTAGGAGAGAGGATCACGGACTCGTTGGGCTCCCTCCCCGGGAATGTGCAGTCCTGCTGATAATCTTATCGGCAGAACCTTCTTCATGTTAGAAACCCGGTTGAGGAAAGAATGCCCAGCGAGCCCCGTGGTCGCCGTGGGATCCAGAGCTACCAAATGCCTTAGCTGGCTGCCTGTGTACAGCTTAGCAACAAGAAAATAAAGGAAATGATAAAAGGTAGCAGCATTTCGGGGAGCAAGCCTCGCCGCAGTCGTCTTCCTTATTCTGCCAAGCCTGATTAACGACGTGATTATCCTTTCCCTTCGACCTCATCTGAGGGTAATGCTAGACATGGGCATAAGGTGAGGGATCTCCTTTTGACGCTTGTAGCTAGATGATTTAACCCTGCGTTTGTCGTGGGGTTTTGTGCCTTTGGCGGAGCAGGTTCGGAGTCGCGCCCTGAGTGACGTATTCGTCGTTGTCCGCACATAGCGTATGCGCCCTGTGCGCTCAACGTATCAGCCTGAACTCAGGCGGGCTGTGCAGGGGGTGTGATTCAATCATTGTGACTATCAGATATTCAGTCCAAGAGCGGCATTTGTCCGGATTGTCCTATTGGCTTCTGCCCGACATCGTCGGTATAATTTTACCGGACCACCTATACTTATAGATGCATTTTTTATTTAAAATGAGTCAAATGAAAGGAGGGATTACCAATACGTTAATGCGATGCCGAGGTGGAATCTCGGCGTCGCTTTCCTGGAGCGAGAGGATGTCCTTTGGGAGCAATTTCTAGGACCATCCCTTTCTGGTGATGGGCACTTGCATTCTACGTTCTACGAACCATCGCGGGATGCTGCCATCCTTTAACAGCTGTGACGATGCGTCGCGGCTTGCTGACTCTATTTTGTCCGATCTCCTTTCAATCGTGGAGTTGGATCCGGGTTTGCTCGTTTGGTGACACTTTGTGGCGATTTTGTTGAATAGCATAGTTGCTGCTCTTTTGGGTCTGTAACTTCGAGCATCTCGCGATTCCAGTGGCGGGCCACGGCTTCCCTAAAGGGGTTTTGGTTGAATAGATTCAAGCCACTTGGAGTTCCCGGCTTCGCTTATGGTGACCACTGTGCTTGGAACTGCAACGTTGAAGTCGAGCTCTATCGGTCGAGGTTTCCTTGCCGGCTGTGTCTTGTTGAATCTGGTACCATTAGAGGTTCCTCGAGGGTGTTGTCCTCGGGCTACTGACTTATTGTTGCGAGACGTGCTGTATCTCAAATCTTCTCTTCCGTTCGCGCTGTATGGACAATGGCTCCATTCATTCAGTGCCAGCTCTTCTACTGGGAATCTACTCGGATATGCCGAACCCGCAGAGGTTCCTCGGGGTCATCTACGGCCTTGATTTGGGTCTGGTGTCGGTTACTGGCATCCGACCAAGCCTCGAACGGATATTCGATCAGGATTTTCTTGAACTGCTCTGGAGTCACCGTGTATGCTTTGTTTGGGTTTCGGGCGAAGGCCTGTGCCGCACTACTACTTAAGATCGGGAGCGGTCTTATTTGTCCTATCGGGGAGCGGGGTGCGGCTTCCTGTGACACTTTATTTCTTCTTCTTATAGCCTTCGGTGCATTGGGCCCTTTTGGCATCACTTTGATGGCGTCGGCATGCGCTTCTACGGACCACGCTAGTACGGTGAGCGGGTCCTCGAGATCAGGTGCTGAATAGTGGCACTGCATCATGGTTTATTCCGAGGGAGTTTCTTTAAATCTCCTTATCGGGATAGGCCCGAGTTCTCCATTTTGGAGGTCGCTGTTCCTAAATGGGCGTACGTAGGTAGTGATGTGCCCGTAAAGACTTGAGGTCCTATAACTCCTGGGAAATTTCGTCGTTTCCAACATTCGTGAAATGAGTTCCTGGATCGCATCTTCATGAGACGGTTGTTGTAGGAGTTTCTGTGAGCATGATTCGATCTTTACGATAAGGTCTTCCAGCATCCTTACTAATACAGGATAGGTTGTCGATTCGTCGTTGCATGATGTCTCGAGTGCTGGCTCAAAATGAGGAGATATTTCGGATGCTGCCGCACTAAGAGTCTTCGGGCGGCTCTGTAGCTGAGAGATAGCCAAACGATGTTCCTGCAACATTTAAAAAATAATACGAAGGTTAACTTCCCATTCTACCCGGGCTGGGATTTTACGGGCTTTCTGTTGGTTAACGTGTTGCGTGCCGCCATCGGTGCGCGAGTCTTCGCTACCCCAATACGCGACATACAGACCTGCATCTGCTGGAAGCGATCTAGATGTGTTATCAATGTCATGTGGTGTCCTGCCAACCGTTAGAACGGCCATACTGTTCTCTTTGCAATTTTCGGGGTTATCGACCTCGATTTCCCCTATCGAGTTGATCATTAACCTGAAATCGAAAGATCTTGGGATAAACAAAAGTGTGAAAGGTATTTTGCATTCAAGTGACAAAACTAACAACAGAATAATCACTATTATTTTTAGCCCCACAGCTGACGCCAAACTGTTTACCGTGAAAATGGTAACAATAATTAAATTTGTAAATGGGATTCTAAAAATACGTGATCTATTGCCGAGCTAGTTTGTAACGGTGGTTAGTGCTAAAATGTGAAGTAAAATGGTAAAGATAGAGTTAACCAAAGCAGTAATCGAACAAGTAAGGGGGAATTTCTCGGGCGCAAAGCAAGCTAGTAGAGGAGCCGAGCCTCGAGCCTATCTCGGGCTTATTAAGGGTATTCGGGAAGGGGATAATAGATAAACATATAAGTAAGTAAGGCTCTATACTATCTATCTTGAGCAAAATAACAAAGGACGAACAAAAAAACAATAAAGTGCTAAGGCGACCTCGAGGTCGATAAAGACAGATAACTTAGAAGAAAGAAAGAGAGAGATATTATTGCATTGTGGAGAAGTGGAGCAACATCGGTCCTTTATAAGGTGGGGCGAGTCCCCATATATAGGCGAGGGGACTTGGTATAGTACATGTATATTAATTGCAAGAGTACAAAGATGGGACAGCTTGACGCAAGACCTCACAGTAGGCTCTAGACATGCTGGATCTGTGAGGTGTAGCCATGCGCCCAGAATACTTCCTCGTATATCCTGACCTCGGACCTTGCTTCCTTCGAGTCGCTCCTCGATGAGCCCTGAGGCCAAGAACTCGATCGTGGCCTTCCACCCTCGTGGTCTCAAGAAGGCTTCTGAAATGTCTTGATAGCAAAAAATTGAGTCTTCTGATTTTGTCGCGTGCATGGATGTTCCAGTGGGTAGTAAGGTCCGCGCCATGGTGGCGACCAGTTGTTGAATTCTTCCCAGGTATACTCATATCCCAGACCGAAAGTGGTGCCATATTTCTTGAGTTTTATGGGCTTAGTGATTCCTTGGAGGTTCTTACAAAGCCCCTTTCCAGGTTCGTACCCACTCCCGTTCAATATACCCTCGATCTTGTTATCCCTCCATTTATCTTTGTCGGCAGTATTGACTCGCTTGATGTGGTGATAGGTCTCCCCACCTAACTTTCTTCTTCCTCATATTGTCAGAATGGTATGGCGACTCTATATTGGGTTGCTACCGTCGTCGTGAATGATCATCTCCTGGTGATTCCATTCATATTTTACCGACTGATGTAGTGTTGATGCTACGGGCCCAACGGCATGGATCTATCACCGTCCCAACAGCAGATTGTAAGATGCCGGCACGTCTATCACTTGGAAACCAACATCGAACCAAGTTGGTCCCATTTGCAAACACAGGCTAATCTCCCCAATGGTGGACCTTTGGGAGCCATCGAAATCTTTCACATTGATAGCTTCGTCCTTTATTTAATGTAGTCCCTTACCCAACTTCCTATGTGTTACCAACGGACAAATGTTGATGCGGACCCTCCATCGATCAGGATTCTGGTGATAAAATAGTCTTCGCATTGCACTGTTATGTGCAATGCCTTGTTGTGACCCAACCTCTCAGGTGGCAGCTTGTCTTCATGAAAAGTAATCTTATGACTTTCGAATACCTATCCTACCATGTTAGCTATCTCTCCACCGATGATGTATCTTGGCACGAATGCTTCACTCAGCACCCTCAACATGGCATTCTTGTGTGCCTCGGAATTTTGTAGCAAAGCAAGGATGGAAAGTTATGCTGGTGTTTTGTTCAGCTGGTCGATGACCGAGTATTCCTTGGCTTGTATCTTTCTCCAGAGATCATCAGGCCCGGTCACGATGATGGGTGGCCAGTTAGAGGCCTGCTTGCTCGACTCAGCTAGATGTTCTGGGGTATAAACTCTACCAGTTCTCATCATACCCTATGCTGCAATAGGCTCTTCGAACCTAACCTTTCCTATCCTTCTGGCCTCGGTTGTAAAGTCCCAAGGTATAGCCTTTGTATGGAATGGCATCATGGTCGATATCGCCACTGGAACCAACGTGGATACCTTTACTCCGAACGGAGCATGTGCCTTGGGTGGTAAAACTGCAACTTCGAACGGTGAGGGTGCATTTGTTTGAGATACGAATTTGACCTCAATTGGTGCTGGTACCTTTATAGAGGACGTTACTTCAAACACAAGTGGTACGAATATATTTACCTCGGCGTCCCCAAAGGGTCAATCTGGACCACGATCAGATTAAGAGTAACTATTGGCTTCTTTGGGTCGTCACCTTTTGTGATCAAACCGATCGATCCCTAGGGATCCCAATCATCCTCTATTTCAATCATGTAAATGCCTCCACCCTTGTGGTCTGGCAGAGGATTATTGCGGACATTTGGAGCAGGTTCCTTTTCCACAATAATCTTGTTATCAGATAAAGTCTGGATCTTGTCTTTCAGAGAACGACATTCGTCAATGGTGTGTCCTTTCATGCCGGAATGGTATGCACAATATTTGTTTGGATTAACCTACTGAGAAGGGTTCTAAAGAGTTGCAGCAGGGATGGGGGTTACATAACCAGTAGCTTTGAGTCTTTCGTGCAACTGGTCAATAGGTTCAGCAATAGCTGTATATTGTTTCGGAGGCCTTCGGTCAAAGTTTGGCCGAGGTCTAGGGAAGTTTTGGCGTGTAGGAAGGGATTGATAGTGGGATGGTTGAGCATTGTAGGCATGGTAAACATGTGCGGGTTGGGAATATCTAGGTGAAGTAGGCTGATATGTTGGAGGTGGAGGTGATTGATAGGTGGGTGGTGGAGTTTGGTAAGAGGGTGAGGGTGCTTGATATGTGAGTGGAGGCATTGGGTAGGTTTGGTATTCGATGGGAGATTTGGTTCTCTGTGCATCCATTATGGCTCCTACGTCCTTTTTATTGGACACACCACCTGACCGTAAGGCCTTATTTGTAGCTTGCAAGGCCTCGAAGTTCGTATCCATACCGCTTTTGATGCGCTCTTCTATCCTTTCTCCCAGCTTGATAATGTCAGAAAATTTGTGGCTCTCGATCGTCATCAGCCTTTCATAATACTGTGGGTCTTGAGCCTGGACAAAGAATTTGTTCATTTATTCTTCCTCTAAGGCAGGACTAACCTTAGCAGATTCGGACCTCCAACGAGTAGCATACTCGCAAAATGTTTATATGGGCTTCTTCTTTAGATTTTGAATATAGAACACATCCGGCGCATTCTCCGTGTTGAACCTCAACCTGTCTATAAAGTCGGACGACGTGCCTACCCAGTTCGACCACTTCTTCGGATCTTGGCTGATGTACCAAGACAAAGCATCTTCTTTCAAGCTCCTCATGAAAAGCTTCATGTGGATTCTCTCATCTTTTCTTACCCCAACCAGCTTGTCATAGTACGTTCTCAAATGGACCCTTGGATGCTCTTTACCATCAAACATCTCAAACTTAGGAGGTTTGTACCCCTCAGGTAGTTCGACATCGGGTTGTATGCAAGGATCTTAGTAGTTCGGCCCTTCAATTCCCTTACTTCCTTCAACGCCTTGAATTTGACTAGTTAATTTCTTAAGTTCTTCAGCTAGGCTCCTGATGAGTAAATCCCTATCATCGAACTTAGGTGTTCTTCATATGGGTTGGGTGGAGTGTGGCATAGTCTCCACATAGATAGGGGTGTTATAGTGGGTGTGGCAGTGGTCATTTGTGGAGTTTTGGAGTTCTAGGATGAGCAGTGGGGTGTTGTTTGAGGTGCGGCAGGTGTTGGAGTGATGGTTTTATTGTTTTGAGATATTTTGTGGAGGTGTAGGGTTATGGTTATTCAGTAAATTGATATCTGGAGTGGTGAGGGAAAATGACAGATCTGCCAAATTCCAGACTTGATCGAGTTCTTCTTGGAATTTCAACAGCTTTTGTTCGAGTAGGGATGCATTTTCCTTAGGAGCCTGAATACCATGACCATGAGTGACCTCTACCCGTTCAGTTGAGTTCTCCTTTCTGGTGTTTTTCAAATCTTTCACTTCCCTTTGTTCTTGTTTCTGACAAGACTAAGAGGAGGAGTAGGTGGAGGGCCCCTGGATCTCGTGAAATAGGATGATGTTTCCAGAGTTCACGAACTAACCTTAGGGGAGGGGAATAACAAAGCAAAAATAAAACAAAAAGGTAAACAAGATAGTTGGGATCATGAAAAGTAGTGCCTTATTTAAACACATAATGCGGGAATGTAAATCGCGTCCTAATTTGGGGGCCTCTTTGTGCCCGAGGTAGGCCTAACGACAAGTTAATTTGGAGAGCTCAAGATGCTAAATGCCTTATTTTATTGATAGAAAATAAGACAAATCCCAAATTGACACTAAACAATAGGAAATAAAAGTCACTAATGGCCCTTGGCCTTATTACATTTTATATAGCGAAAAGATAAAATCCTATCTACTTGGTCACTGAAGGACCTTCCCCGGATTTGGCATCCCCAGCTCCGTCGAACAGCTTCCCCAGCTCGTGAAGTCCCAGCAATACGTAGGCTCTGGCTAGATGTTTGTCTTCATTCCCTTTAACATTTTGGCAGTCTTCGACCCTCTTGAGAAACTTCTTCTCCAACTCTACTATGCCTAGCGCCAAGTATCCTAGTCGCTTGTTGCACTGACATCCATATCCTTCCATACCTCAATTAACTTCTGATTGGCATCTTGTATCTCATGGTGCTCACTTTCTCACTCTCAAATACTCTTGCGCAGTTAGTTGTATTTGACCTGTGGCTCGGCTTTTTCATCTATGATCCTGTTACCTCGAACAAAACCCGGGCTAGCCCAGACCATCATGATTATCATCCAACCAGCCTGAATAGTAAGGAGCACAACCAGCGTGGTATCTATCTGGCTCTATGGTATCCTCCCCATGACGATCTTGCAGTTCCACATACGATGAGCTTGGCACTTGTATGGACTATCATCATCCTGGAAGTCATCCCACAAGTGACACAACTTGTCCACCCTAGGTACAACTTGCTTCCTACTCGCTTGCCTCATAACCCGGAGAGGGACGTAAGGGTATGTTCCTCTTAGGCCGACAAATATCAGGAAAGGTGAATCTCTGGATCGGGCGATGAACTCCTCGGTTGGAAACCACTCGGACATCTATTGTACCTAGTCCTCAGTCAGATTTTCGAAGAGCTCAACCCATCCTCTAGCATTCTCCGGTTGGGCTAACATATTGGGCATGTAATTCATTCTATTGAGATGATGAAAAGCGATATGATCATCCCAATCCCTTCTCCGGTTAGTATTCACCCTTTTGGAGATGTTCCATGTGCCAAAGTTTGGCTCCCTGTTTGACACCTCTCTAGGGCTCGGTATATTTCCGCAATGATCATGGGCACAAAGATAAATAGTTGCCTGCCAATTCCTTCCATAAAGGTCTTAGTTACCATAGCCAGTCTGGTGTGGATTCTTGCATTCTTCATTGGAAACACAATCAATCCCAGGAAAAAAACATGAATACAAAGACCCTTCAGTGACCGTACCTCTCATACAAATAGACAAAGGGGACATAGGATTCTTTCAGACATGTAAGTTCTTGATTCTTCTTCAGACCCATCATTTTGAGGAAGACTCTACCCTTGCGGTTCTTACGCATTAACAAACCCGGTTTCTCCCACGCTATACCGGCCAATCCTCCTATCTCTTCTAGCAAGGGTGTCATTTCAATGTCCCCGAAGCGGAATACGAACATCTCATAATCCCAAAACAAAGTAGCAGCTTCTATGGTCTTGTTCTTAGGTTTGATTTCCAGGAGAGAAGGTAGGTTTCCCAAATATTTCCGGACAAGAGTTTGATCACTAGAGTGAAAATCTTTCCACCAGCTTAGCCGTTTTGGGTGGATGTTGGTGACCATGCCGAATCTAGGGACTTCGTGCCTCATATTTCTGCAAGACAAATAAGGCTAGGCCCTTAACCCCACCGAACTCGACTATTTAATATCAACAATTGGCATAAAGTATTTAGTTCTCCAAATAAATGCACAGAACATGGTGATGTCTGTTTCGATTTAGGGAAACCCAGTGGACTTCGGACAAGGCTTTCTTAAAGGATCATTATGTAGACAACATAACTAACCCAACTAGGTTTGACCATGATACATGCATAGTTTAACAGAGTAAGGATTCTATGTGGTTTTAAACTGGTACCCTTGAGCGGACAACTCAAGGGGAAAAGGCATGGAACTGTCGACTAGACCGTTGATCGGCTAGTTTTACCGCAAATATGCCTTTTTCGGATTTGGGGGGTGATAATATAGGAAGAGTGCAACCACTCATCATAAGAATTGCTATGGTATTTGTTTGGCACGAGTGGAATATGATGTTGAGCATGATTATGCAATAATTAAAAGCATGTTGTCACGTATTTGCACGTTAAGAAAGCAGTAAATACAGCAGTTTCATAATTTAAAGCAGTAATAAAGGGAAGAAACAAAAAGACAAGTCAGTTTTGCAATTAATGAAAAACAAAATTGAATGATTAAAGGAACTAAACAAGTAGTTGCACATAAAGAAACATCAATTCACAATGATAGTCTAAAATGGTAAAAGCCAAAACATCCCCAGCGGAGTCGCCATGTTGTCGCGCCCCTTTTTTCCTCCACAGAAATCGGGTTTATGACATTTGGAGGGACGATTTGTTCCTTTTGGGAACTGGGTTTTGCATTTGAAGAGCCGCCACCTAATGAGATAAGGTGCATTAGGACACCAATAGAAATTCATTTCTAATTCATTTGAATAACCAGAGATAGAGTAAGGGCTTGAAATTATCCTAAGGGGAAGGTGTTAGGCACCCCTCAGGATCCACTAGTATAGTTCCCGGCCGGACAGTTATTGTGAATTTGGGGTGCAATTAACATACAAACAAATAAGGCTCAAACAAAGGGGGATTTTAAATAACAAATGTTTGAAAGGGAACAAAGTATGAAAGAGCAATTAAAGCTGATTTTAAACAAGGAGTTGCAATGCTTTTAATAGAAAAGTGAAATAAGGTAAATGGGTCCTAGGTTTATTGAAAATATGAATCACATTAAAGTAATGCCCAGTAATCACTCCTCAGAAGAGGGGCTACACGTGGTATTAGCGCACCGGTCATCATATCCATATCTACCCTTTCCCACAGCGTTTAAGGTACTAAAGTGTGGATTAGTCTCGATTGCTATTGCATGCTTTTACCCGTCCCATTCCTATCAGTCCTGGAGGCACTTAGGACTACTATTCCTAAAGGGAAGGGATATTAGGCTGATTTGTTTCAAAAGATAAAATCTAAGGCGACATATAAAAACACATACTGCATGTTGGGGAGAACACATAAGCAGATAAAGGCTAATATGCACCTTCTTGAACAAAACACATAACTAGCATGACTTGCACATACATTTTAGGTATGATTAAAAATACTAGAGACAAGGGGGAGTTTGATTCAGAGTCAGATTCATTAGATACCTCAAATAAGAAGCCCAAATCAGGCCTGCCTGCTGGTTTGTGCAGTTGCTAATTAACATAGGCGAATTCATTTTTTTACTATAAGGCTTGCCTAAGTGTTTAAACGGGGTCCTATAGGCATGATATCTACTTAATTCAGAATGTGGTGAAACAGTAAAAATGAATTGTTTAGGTCCTGTAGGCATGCTTGCTAAACCTCGTTAAGTAAGGGAATTAGGTTGTTTAAATCTAATTTAGAATAGACTGATTTAAAACTAACCAGTTTAAGGTTCTGCAAGTGATGGTATCTATTATTGCTAATTTAAACCTATGAACATGATATCTAGTGTTGAATGTGAAGGGAGCAAATCAAATTTACTTAAGAACATCTATAGGAATGATTTCTATATGTTACTAATTTCAACATTACGAACATGACATATATTGTAGCCGTTTAGAAATTAAAGCATGGTATCTAAGTGGCATGCAGAATTTAAATACGTCCTATAGGCAGGTTATCTAGGTGTGACATTGACCATAAGAAATTGAGATAAACCCTATAGACGAGGTGTCTAAAATGCAGAATTTAACATAGAGAATTTAAATAGTCCTATAGGCAGGTTATCTAGTTGTGACATTGACCATAAAGAAATTGAGATAAACCCTATAGACATGGTGTCTAAAAATGCAAAATTGAACACAGAGAATTTAAAAAGTCCTATAGGCATGTTTTCTACCCTTGAGCATACATGATCACCCAACCCTTTTCACTAGCCAGCCCCAAACATTTTTTTACAAATTTTTACAAACCAGGAATACTGAATTACATCAGAAAGAATGAAAGAAAAATCTACAACCATAGGAAAGCCTGATTTGACTTCCTATCTGAGATATGCAAGGAACCGTATCATTGCCAATGCCAGTGATTTCAAAGCCTTTCTCAAACCTGGGTGTGTCAGAGTTCCCTAAGGGCCTCAATAGGACCCCGGTCTGTGCTCACACCCCAAGTTACATAACCAGAATAGAGATGAATGCAGTGTCGAAATGCCAGCCCTCATCTGTCCAAGTATTGAGGCAGCTCATGGGTCCCAAGGCAAGGCTCACATGACGGGGGTAGAACTTAGGTCTAAGAGGAGAGTGAAAGTGCAGAAACAGAGTTTTTAAAAGCTAAAGGAATAAAGTATAGGAAAAGGGCTAACATGAAACATCCATTAACACTTCAAAGAGTTGATAGTTTCACATCAAGGGGTATGGAATTGGGAATCCATTGCAAGGAGCCTATACACTGAGCCATGAGTTAATTCTGGTCATGCACAGCAATAGAGAGTGTTGTCATGCTTGTAAATAAATAGAACACAAAACATATTAGGGTAACATGGGGGTTATGATCCCAGGAGGACCAAATTTGGGTCATGCTCAACAATATTCAGAGCGGTCATGCCCCAAACAAACCATAAGTATTAAACACATTGGGGTAGTGATTTAGGATTCACAGTTTATCATACATTGATTCAGAACAGGGGCATGGGAAACTACAGCATCCTAAATAATGGTATTGGATTGAATACAAACAGTAGGCAGACAAGAAGGCAAAAAATCAGTAAATAAGCATGTCGATGTTGGTGCTAAAAACTTAATTAGAACATACCAGTCAAAAAAGTACAGTGCAGTAAAGAAAAGTAGCAGGACTTCGAAATACATCCTTGTCTTTTAGCCGACTACACAGGCAAAAGCACAAGTAGTAAAGCAAGAGAGAGTATTTGAGTGTAAGTGTGTCACGACACGGAATTTCCACCCTCAGGAGTCGTGATGGCGCCTACTCGTAAAAGCTAGGCAAGCCACACATTTAGAATCCATAAATACTTTTGTTGTAGATCCATTTTTACCAATTAAATTAGCAGAAAATAAATAATTAAACAACAGCGGAATTCGTAATTTAGCGGAAGACTTAAATGAAATAAACCAAGATAATAAGGAAAATCCGCATATGCCTCTACCCATAACTGGTGTCACAACATTCACGGACTACTAAGATTTACTACATACAACCGTTTGAAAGAGAGTAACATTGTCTGTCTCGAATATAAGAGATAACAGAACATAAATAAAGATAGAGGAGACACCGGGCCTGTGGACGCCTGCAAGGCTACCTCGGTGTCTCGGAGGACTGAAGGCTGGCTCCCGAGCTACTACTGCTGTCCGATACCTGGATGTGTGCAAAAGAGCACAGAGTGTAGTATCATCACAACCGACCCCATGTGCTGGTAAGTGCCTAGCCTACCCCCGGTGAAGTAGTGACGAGGCTAGGACCAGACCACCAAATAAACATGTGCAGTTGTGTAATATACAGCGAAAAGTAAAGCAGAAACAAACAAATAAAGATGGGAGGGAGATACATGCTGTGGGGAAATAACAGATAAAGCAGGTTCTCAAGAAATTTATCAGGAAATCAATATTCAACTTCTAACAAGGATAAGGAAAACAAAGGCAGATTCACTCTCGGTTCACAACTCATTGTAGGCGTGCAACCCGATCCCATTTCTCATATCTTGTGGTAAGCATACCACCCGCTCCCATTTCATTAAATATTGTGGTATGCATACCACCCGCTCCTATTTCATTAAATCTTCTAAATGAAATTTACTCTAACAAACACAACAATTAATACTAATTCATAAGACAACAAGTACACAATAATTATGATTCATTGGGGACAACAAATAATGACAAGTAGCAATTAATTATGGGCTTTAAGGATCAATTAGGCAATTTAGTATTTAATATATAGAATGTCAAGTAGCAATTAAGTCACATAAGCATATAGCAATTATGGCATAAATTCAAGGCATAACGTTGCGCAAGGATACCTTGATTCAATAATAACAAGTAACACAATAAAGGGAAATGTCACCATAAAGAATCACAATAATAATGGAATAAGACAATTAATGCACTTGAATTGATAACAATAAAAAATCATAACAAACGGCAATAAGTGCACGGAATCACCCTTCGTGCTTTTACTCTCATCCTCACCAAGCAATGATATAATAAAATGTGTGTGAGCACGTGATTTTTGCCCAAGCAAATTATTCCAAAAAATATATATATATATGCAAAATAATTTTTGTGTGGCAATTTATTGATAATTGTGTAGAAATACCAGTGTTTGTTTTATAAGAAA
>MU725256.1:0-92270 GCA_026770625.1 Nicotiana glauca
TAGACGGACCCAACCCCTGTGTTGAGTCCCCTAAGTCAAATGCACATGATGCAAACAAGCGTTCTACTAGGGATCCGGCATGAGTTTTCTGTTCTTCTAGGTTTAAACCCTAGGTTTATTGGTCTAGACCTGGCTTACCCGAGCGAACAACTCGAGCCGAAAGGGAGGCAGCGTACTGGGGATACAGAAGCTCTGTCGGCTTAGCAACTTATCCAACCTCGTTCTAAATTGGGAAAGACTCTAAACAGAAGAGAAGCTACACGAAGTGCACCCTTCTCCATGATTTAGAAGACTTAGAGAGAGGAAGGGATTCACGACAGTTTATATATACAATTTCAACAAATATCAAAGCGGTAAAACATTTAGCACATATAGCATAGAATATGTAGAAAACCAGATAAAGCCAATTATAACAATTATACTAAGCTCGAATTCTTGAACCCTGAATCGGAATTCTGGGTTAGTTTTCCCAGCAGAGTCACCAGAGCTGTCACACCTCCTTTTTACACACCTACCCCGAAGGATAATGTATAAGGGAGTTTTTCCATTTATATTGGGATTATTTATTTATTTAGAGTCGCCACTTGGGATAGGTTTGGCTTTTGGTGTCCCAAGTCACCGGTTTATCTTGAATCCCAAATCGAGGAAATTTTGACTTCCTGAATGGAGTCTGCGAACCAGAGATTCTGCATAAGGAATTCTGTTGACCCGAGGGAAGGTATTAGGCACCCCCGGATCCCATGGTTCTAGCAGGGTCGCTTAAACTGTCGTGTTTAGCTCATTTATCTGATTTTATAACATGAAGAACCTATGTACCAATTTTTACTTTTAACCACTTGTTATTTAAATTTTAAAAGAAAGTTGAACGTTGTTTAAAATGTGTCTTTGGATCGCGTCACATGAAAAGCACCCGCAATCCTAAACACACTCTATTCAATGTTTTGGGATTTTTGGGTCACATGAAATGCACACCCGAGTTTAGGAATGTAATTTTATTAAAATGCGCGCCTAAAGAGACTAACACGTTATTATTTTGGAAAAGGCCGTGAAATTCGCTAAAAGGCCCATCCCGAATTCTAAAGGTTAAAATTAATTAAGTGAGGGCCATGAGTTTTGAGATTTTATTTGGCATGGCACGCCTCGAATTATTCCTAAAGGGTTTTATTCAACTAAAACAAACTACGAATATTCATGAACTATTTTTCTAGACTACTTTGAGATTATTGTAAAACTAAAGTTATGGAAGATTGTTATGGGAGAATTAACTCGGTAATTACTTTTGGCAAAATACAATTATCAAAGAACAAAGCGGCGACAAGTATGCTAAAGCCACACTTATGACGCCTCTGGACCAAATTCTCTTGAAGCAACAAACAAACTGATAAACAGCAACTTAATTGCCAACAGAGTTGGTTTTGAATATTACCCAAATGTAAACCTTCTGTTGTTTACAAATGAAGCTAAATGCATTCAACTTCTTCAATAAGAGATTAACAGATGCAAACGAAATAGCGGCACTAACAGTCTGCCTACATTACATGTAATTCTCTCATCAAGCCATAATCATAGACATTCTAACTCCCTCAGTTATCCATGTCCAGCCTTAATTAAACAAACAAAATGAACTCAAAAGCCAGGAGCAGATCGTTTTGGACCTTAGCTAAGGGTTCGACCACTTAATAAGCAAAAGAAACAAGACATCAAGAAGAACTAGCAAGTATCACGAGGCAACAACCCACGAGATTCAAACATTCTGTTTCTCAACATTGAAATTAAAGCAAAAGGCTCAAGTAGAAATCACGAAGTCCGGACAGAAATTTTAAACAAACACCGGGATTTGATGTTGAGACGCAAAACCAACTAAACTTCAGCCAAACACCATTTTAGAACAAGAAATCAGAAGGCTAAATGCTGGAAAAAAAATTCTGTGATTAAACTAGACTAAAAGAAAGCAGAGGATCAGATTTTGACCAAAATTCATACCATTTCTCTGTAATTTCAGCAAGTTTTTAGTACATGAATATCCAAACAACAACTCTCCCTTGGTATCTTCATGGAGTTCATAAACACTTCACTTTGTGTCAACACTAATTTAAAATCACTTGAATTCAAACAATCCTAACAGATGCATTAGTGAGGAACTATGATTTCAAACATTCAATCGATAGCGAGCTCCAACCAACAACAAATCATCAAGACGACTAAAACAGAACATCATGATAACCTTCACACCAAACAAAGCCGACGAAGACTATACCATTTATATAACCAGAAAATCGTTGAGCAAACAAACGTAATTGGATCGAAAGAAAACAAAGCTAATTGCCAGAAATAGAAAATGAATCCAGCAATAGAAACATCCCCAAACCAACGATAACAACTAGAGCACAAGTCCACAGCTCTAAACCAGATAACCCAGCAGATTCGACAACTTCAATAGCTGGTCGCAACGAACAAATGGAAGAAAGGAGAAGCAATGACTGGAACTTCATTTTTCACTCAAAACACATGCACGACTTCAATTAAATCCAAAATCAGCTCAAGCAACCCTGAATTATTTGAAACAAAACAACAGAAATCTGACTAGCTTTTTCACATTTTTTTTTGGTTTTTGATTATGTTTTTCGAGAGTTTTCCCCAAATCTAAAATTTTAAATCCCAACTGTTTCTAAGGCTTTTTGCGGGTATATGTTTGTGAAATTATCGAGGAAGGAGAGTGAGAAGGATTGTGTGAGGGATCTGAGAGGTATTGGGGATGGATTTTTTGTTTTTCCTTGAGAGCAGATCTGGAGTCCCTTTCTCTTAGATGGAGCCGCCCGTTCTGTGTGTCCCTGATGTGTATTTTTTAAGAATGGAGAAGAAGAGCAGGTAAATAGATGGGATCCAAGAATGGAGAAGGGAGCACACTATTTCCGTGTATCTAAGGGGAAGGGGTTCGGACCGGGTCAGGGGAGCAGGTTGGACTAGGGCGCATGGGTTCTGGTGGGAATTCTTTTGGGATGGGGTTAATTAAAGAGAAGCCCAATTTATTTTTAACAAAATAAGACCTTTTTTTTTATTGTTTTTATTTTATTTCTTTTATTTATCTTTATATTTTATTTTGTATTTTGTATTTTTTTCTAATTTTATAGAAATGCAAGGATTAAAATAAAGTCCAAATATATTTCAAAGTAAACTAACTAACTCCTAAAATTGTTTAAAATCTATTTCGTGACGAATTCATAATGAAACAATTAAAAATGCAAAAGTGGACTATTTTTGTTATTTTCTTTGTATTTTATTCTAAAATAAATTAACTCCTAATTAATCCTAGAATATGAAATTAGATCCTAAATGCAAATGTATTTTTGTATTTTTCATATGAATAAAAATGCACAGATGAAATGCAACAATTATCAGAAAATAACACAAAAAGTCACAAAGATTGTAAAATAATAAAAAAATCGTTTTTGTTTGAATTTTGGAAATAATTCACATCTAGGGCAAAAATCACGTGCTCACATGCCCAACATCCACAATTTGTACAAAGGAAATTTTCACCTTCATAGTGTATTACTTGTTTTTGGTGGCCAACATAGATGAAAGGTTGGACTGTACTTCCAACAGTAGATCTACACATAATCTTGTATAACGACCTCTTAGAGTTGTTGATGTGCAAAAATCTATTTTTAGTAGCCGGCCAATTGCATTACCAATTTTTTCTAGAATTTTTCCATCGTAAAATTCTGTAGGTAGTTGGGAAAATCTAATCCATACTGTTGAATTTGTGACTTTCTCTTGAGTGGCAACAAAGTTTGGCCTACATCGTGTAATAGAGAGAAAGTGTCCGTTAATGAACCAAGGGCCTTGATGTATTGCCTTATCCCTATTTTCCCTTTTCTTGAATTTAATTATGTAGCAGTCTACGCCAAGGTCGATCAATTGAAAATATTCCGTTGGTCTCCATAATTCTTGAATTTTTTTCTTTAGTTAGTGGTGTAATATTCGTTTGCCCACTAGCTTCACAATGATGGAATTTTTCCATGGCTCATAGATTCTTACCTTCTCCTCCTCAGACGGTGTGATGATCTTGATGCCCTTAGAAGTCATTAAAGTTGGTTGATCAACTACTTGTTCTTCTGAACCTTTAATTGGGAGGTCCATGTTTGGTTGATTTTCAATAGAAGTGAAGAGTAAAGGGTTTGAAGTGGTTAGCAATTCTTTGAAGCTAGGTTTGTTCAGGTTTTGATCAATATCTGGGAGTTTGGGTGGTATTGTGTGTTGTTGTGGATATGGTTGGGGATTCATTTCCCAAAGAAGAGAATTCAAAGTATGAGAATTTTGTTGTATCTACTTCGATAGAGTTATAGAGTTTCTGTTTGCATTTTCTTGATGACAAATTGAGATTTATGTATATTAACTCATTTCATTTCATGTGTCTTACTTTGACCAAACATGATATTTAAGGATTTAAACTTTTAAATCTAATGATCTTATGATTTAGGTTATTATAACATAAAAATGTACTCTTTGAATCTTATAGTATTAAGAATGTTAGAATTTAAAACTTAATTAACATAGTAAGGTGACATTCTTTTTAACATAAATTAAAAAGAAAAATGTAACGACCCGACTGGTCGTTTTGAGTATCTGCACTTCGCTTGATGATTTAGAACCAATTTATGTGTTTCAAAATCTTTAGAGCCTCATTCTAGCCTTTCTTGATTTGCGTGCATAGTCCAGGTATTGATTCGGGAGGCTTATATGCTAAAATTTGATAAAAGAATAATTTTTGCTTAAAAGTTAATTTTAGTTGACTTGGGTCAACCTTTTTGAGTAAATGGATCCGAATTCGTATTTTGACAGTCCCAGTGGGTCCGTATTAAAATATGGGATCTGGGCGTATGTCCATAATCGAATTCCGAGTTCCCTAGCTTGAGTTATAATATTTTACAAAATCTAATTTTTTTAAGAGTTGATTGAATGTTTGGCATTATTGATACCGGGTCCGTATTTTGGTTGCGGAGCCCGGTACAGGTCCAATATATTATTTTTGACTTACCTGTGAAATTTGGTGGGAAATGTAGTCAGTTTGACGTGATCCGGACGTCCGGTGGTAAAAATAGAGATTTCAAAGCTTTCTTGAAAATTTCATTTGATTTTGTGTCCAATTCGTAGTTCTATGTGTTATTTTGGCGATTTGATCACGCGAGTTAGCTCGCATGATGCTTTTAGACTGGCGTACACTTTTGGTTTGGAGACCCGAGGGGCTTGGGTGTATTTTCGGATCATTTGGGAGCTTGACCATGGTCAATATCGGGTTAGGACGACCTATTTTTAGTGTTTTAAGTGTGCGAGCAAGTCCGTTAGCATGTTTTATGGTTGAAATTCATATATGGTTTGTGTTCGAGAGGTTTCATATGAGTTTTCGGGGTGATTTCAGATCATTTCAGAGAACTTTGGATTTTGTTGGATTCATGTGCACACTATTCATTCGCAATTGCGAACATTTTATGGAAATTGCGAAACACTGTTCATTTGCAATTGTGAACCTTTTATGGCAGTTGCGAAAACACTGTTCATCTGCAATTGCCAACCATTTACGGCAATTGCGAAAACACTTTTCATTCGCAAGTGCGATATCTGCAGCCTGTTAAGTGTTGAAAATTTCGAGTTTCTGCTTCATTTTCATATTTATGAACCCTAGCTTCGAGGTGAGGCAATTTTGAGAGGGGATTTTCATACCAAAACATTGGGTAAGTATCTCTAATCATTCCAACTATATTTCATGATTTTATACAAGATTTTTTAACATCAAATTCATGAGAAATCTATGAAAATATTTGCGGATTTTGTCAAAGTTTTGAAAAAGAAAAATTTAGAATTTGAGAGTCGAAGAGGACTCAGATTTGAAAACAAAACACATATTTGGAATCGTGAGGCTATGGGTAGTCAAGACCTACCCTTGGACCCGGGTTTTGACCAGGCGAGCCCGGGGTTTGACTTTTTAGAAATTGAATAAAGATCACAGCTTTATTAGTTGAAGTTGTTTTTTCTTGCATTGTGTGATGTATTCAAGTAGTCATTGGCTAGATTGAGTCGAGCGGAGGCAAATTTTTAGAGGAAAAGGCTATGTTGAGTATTGAGTTAGCCGAATCGAGGTAAATATTTTGCCCAACTTTGTTGAGAGAATATTTCCTCCTATTTGTCATTGGTTGCTACATGCGGGGTGATACATATATGAGGTGATGTCACGATCCGAATTTCCCACCATCGAGAGTCGTGATGGCGCCTACTGTCGGAGTTAGGCAAGCCAAACATTAAGCATATTCGGATAACAACGCAACAATAATAAGATAACGAATCTTTAGATAAAGCGAAAGTCTATTAAAACATAAATAACTGAAAACCCAAAATGCGGAAATTTAACATTTCACTACCCAATACTGGAGTCGCTTCCTCATGAAACACTAAAGAGTGCTACAAACAAGTCTGAATAGAAAATACATAATGTCTTTCTCGGTACAATGAAAACAAACTGAAGATATGGAAAGGGACTTCGGCCTGCGAACGCCAGCTGGGCTACCTCGAATGTCCCTGGACTAGAAGCTCGCTCCCAAAATGCTACTGCTACTCAATTGCTGCTCCAACACCTGGATCTGTGCAAAACGATGCACAGAGTGTAGCATCAGCACAACCAACCCCATGTGCTGGTAAGTGCCTGGCCTAACCCCGGGAAGCAGTGACGAGGCTAGACCGGACCACCAAACAAACCTGTGCAGTTCAAATATATATATACGCAATAGGAGAGAATATAGAATTTTAACAAGTCAAGAGGGAGGGGAGCATGCTATAAGGGCTGTAGAAGTTTAGAATACAAGGTAAATAAATAAGGAATGATACGGTACAACTACAAAATCAATGAGAGTAATAAACCAAACATGGCACGGAATGACCCTTCGTGCAATAATAATCAAAACGTGGCACGAAATAATCCTTCGTGCAAATATAATCACAACATGGCACGGAATGTTCCTTCATGCAATAGTAATCAAACATGGCACGGAATGTTCCGTCGTGCGTTAATAATCAAGGCATGGCACGGAATGTCCCTTCGTGCATAATATAATCAAAACATGGCACGGAATGTTCCTTCGTGCATAATATAATCAAAACATGGCACGGAATGTTCCTTCGTGCATAACATAATCTAAACATGGCACGGAATGTTCCTTCGTGCATAATATAATCAAACAATCGTGCACGGCATCACCCATCGTGCTTTATCACTCAACCTCACCCAAACAGCAATCACAAACAATGGGGGCGAGGGGATAGACTAAAGTAATAGATATCCCGACAAGGGAAAACACAAGTAAACAGTCAAATCCCGGCAAGGGAGCAATAGCAACAAGTTTCACTTCCCGACAAGGGAGATAATTAATATACTCAACCCATCCGGCAAGGGTTAATCATATCTCTTTCCATTTCTTAAATTTCTTACTCAATAGTATTTTTATCGTTCGAGCCAACGTTCCAAAGAATTTACAATTCACAATTAATCCTCATACTCTTCACATTAGGTAAAAATTATTAATCTAGCCTGGAAGAGTCCCAAAATATACCAAAATAAGCACAAACAAAGACCCACGGTCATGCTAGATAGCGGTGTATAGATACTCGTCACCATGCCTATACACCATACTCGATCATTTAGAAATTAGCAATTTATAACACTCTAATCCTATTCCCTCAAGCCAAAGTTAGATCAAACACTTACCTCGGTCCAAAGAATAGCAATCAATCCTCAATTACCCCCTTTCAAAAATACTAAAATTCTTCCAAAAATACTAAAATTCGACACCGGGCCCACATGGTCCAAACACGAGGCTCGGACCAAAGTCTAGTCACCCATAACTCCACGAGTTCAAATATATAATTTGTTTTAAGATTCGACCCCAAATTGAGGTTAAATTGCCCAAAGTTCCCAAAAACCTAACTCTACCCAAAAGCCCTAATTTCTACTATGATTTCATGGTTTTAAGCTTAGGAATTCACCAATTAATGAAGGAAAGTGAAGGAATTAGGTGGGGAATTACTTACCCAAGAGGTCTTGAAAGAGGGGAGCTTCAATGGAGTCCTAAGGCTTGATGGAGAAGGGAGCTCGTGAGAAGAAGTGAAGAAATCCCGTAACAAAATGTTCTGTTAAAAAATCACTGGAGCACTTTGCTCTATGCATTCACGACACAGTGTCGTGTCCGCGGTGGGGGGACAGGTCAAGGCATCGCATTCGCATGGTGCTAATCGCGAACGCGTAGAAGAAGAGGCTGGGGGCTGGGACTAGCTTGTATGCGAACACGAGAGAGGACTCATGAACGTGTTGAAGGGGAAGCCTGGGAATCCGAACGCGTGGACATGTCCGCAATTGCGAAGAAGGAAGGCAACTAAAGCTATGCGAACGCGTGGCCTGGACGCGAACATGAAGAAGAAGTTTGCTGTGCAAAATTGCAGAAAATCTACCAACTTTCCAAAGTGTAAAAACACCCCGAACCACCTCCAATTCACTCCCGAGCCCTCGGGGCTCCTAACCAAACACACACACTAGCTCAATAACACCCTACGAACTTACTCAAGCGATCAAACCGCCAAAATAACATCAAAATCATTGAATCAAGCCTCAAAACTCATGATTTTTCTTCTAAACTTCATAAACTTTCAAACTTGGAACTTATAGTCCGAAACACGTCAAACAACGTCCGATTTCGACCAAACTTCACATAAAGCGCTTAAACTACATATAAGACTTGTACCGGGCGTTAGAACAAAAATACGAGCCCGATGCCATAGTCTTTTAATCAATTTTCATTTCCATTTTCCTTAACAATTTTAGAAAAATAATTTAACAGAAAAATTCTTTTACTCGGGTTCTAGACCTCGGATTTCGACTCCGAGCACATGCCCGAGTCCCATATTTTTCTATGGACCTTCTGGGACCGTCAAATCACGAGTCCGGGCCCGTTTACCAAAAATGTTGACCGAAGTCAACTTTAATCATATTAATATCAAAATTCTTCAAATTTTTCACAGATTTCACAAATTTCAACATAAAAGCTTTCCGACTACTTGCCCGGACTGCGCATGCAAATCGAGGCAACTATAAGTGAGGTTTTAAAGTCCTCGGAAATGCGGAATAAGGGAGAAATCCAGTGATGACCCTTTGGTTCGTCACATTCTCCACCTCTAAAATAACCGTTCGTCCTCGAACGGACAAAAGAAAGAAGTACCTGAGTCAGGAAATAGATGAGGGTAACGGCTCCGCATATCGGATTCTGACTCCCAGGTCGATGCCTCAGGAGGCTGACCTCTCCACTGGACACACACTGAAGGAAAACTCTTCGACCTCAACTGTCGAACCTGCCGGTCTAGAATAGCTACCGGCTCCTCCTCGTAGGACAGATCCTTGTCCAACTGGACAGTGCTGAAATCTAACACGTGGGTAGGATCGCCGTGATACCTCCGAAGCATAGACACATGAAACACTGGATGCACGGCTGACAAGCTAGGTGGCAAGGCAAGTCTGTAAGCCACCTCTCCCACACGATCAAGAATCTCAAATGGGCCAATGAACCTAGGGCTAAGCTTGCCCTTCTTCCCAAATCTCATCACACCCTTCATAGGCGATACACGGAGCAATACTTGCTCACCAACCATGAAAGCTACATCTCGAACCTTGCAATCCGCATAACTCTTTTACCGCGACTAAGCCGAATGAAGCCTGTCCTAAATGATCTTGACCTTATCCAAGGCCTCCTGAACTAAATCTGTACCCAGTAATCGCGCCTCTCCCGGCTCAAACCATCCGACTGGAGACCGACATTGCCTACCATACAATGCCTCATATGGAGCCATCTAAATGCTAGACTGGGAGCTGTTGTTGTAGGCGAACTCTGCTAAAGGCAAAAACTGGTCCCAAGAGCCTCCAAAATCAATGACACAGGATCGGAGCATATCCTCTAATATCTGAATAGTCCTCTCGGACTGGCCGTCCATCTAAGGATGGAACGATGTGCTCAACTGAACTTGGGTGCCTAACTCCTGCTGAACTGCTCTCCAAAAGTGCGAGGTAAACTGCGTACCCCGGTTCGAAATGATAGATGCCGGCACCCCATGAAGGCGAACAATCTTCCGGATGTAGATCTCAGCTAACCTTTCCGATGAATAGGTGGCTGCAATAGGGATAAAATGCGCTGACTTGGTCAGCCTATCAACAATGACCCAAATAGCATGAAACTTCTTCTGAGTCATCGGAAGTCCAGTAACAAAATCCATGGTAATACTCTCCCACTCCCACTTCCACTCGGGAAGCTCAATCCTCTAAAACAAACCACCAGGCCTCTAATGCTCATACTTGACCTGCTGACAATTTAAACACCGAGCCACATATGCAACAATATCTTTCTTCATCCTACGCTACCAATAATGCTTCCGCAAGTCCTGATATATCTTCGCGGCGCCCAGGTGAATAGAATACTATGAACTATGGGCCTCCGCTAAGATCAACTCTCGAATCCCATCGACATTGGGCACACAAACTCGCCCCTGCAATCTCAAAAACACCACCATCATCTAAAGTCACCTTCGTGGCACCTCCACGCTGCACCTGTCTCTCAGGACACACACATGGGGATCATCAAACTACCGATCATAGATACGCTCCAATAATGAAGAGCGAGCGACCGTTCAAGCTAACACTCTGCTAGGCTCAGAAATGTCCAACCTCACAAGCCGATTGGCCAAAGCATGAATATCCAAAGCAAGCGGTCTCTGGCTGACCGGAACATAAGCAAGACTACCCATGCTGGTAGACTTCCNTCTCCAAATATTCAAAGCATGAATAATGGCTGCCAACTCTAAATCATGGACCGGATAGTTCTTTTCGTGGATCTTCAATTGCCTCGTAGCATAAGCTATGACTCTGCCATCCTGCATCAATACTGCACCAAGCCCAATACGGGAAGCATTACAATAAACTGTATAAGGCCCTGAACCTGTGGGCAAAACCAATATCGGTGCCGTAGTCAGGGCTGTCTTGAGCTCCTGAAAGATTGCCTCACACTCATCTGGCCATCTGAACTGGGCACCCTTCTGGGTCAATCTGGTCATCGGGGCTGCAATAGAAGAAAATCCCTCGACGAACCGATGGTAATAACCTGCTAACTCCAAGAAACTCCGAATCTCGGTCACTGAAGCTGGTCGAGGCCAATTCTTGACTGCCTCAATCTTTTCCGGGTCCACTTGAATACCCTCTACTGATACAACATGGCCCAGAAATACAACCGAACTCAACCAGAACTCGCACTTCGAGAACTTAGCATACAACTAACTATCCTTCAGAGTCTGAGGAACCACTCTGACGTGCTGCTCGTGCTCCTCCTAGCTGCAGGAGTACACAAGAATATCATTAATAAAGACTATCACGAACAAGTCAAGATAAGGCCTGAACACTCGGTTCATCAACTCCATAAATGCTACTGGGGCATTGGTCAACCCAAATGACATGACCAAAAACTTATAATGCCCGTACCGAGTACGAAATGCTATCTTAGGGACATCAGACGCCCTAATCCTCAACTGATGGTAGCCAGACCTCAAGTCTATCTTTGAAAACACCTTCGCACCCTGTAGCTGGTCAAACAAATCATCAATCCTCGGTAGTGGATACTTGTTCTTTATCGTCACCTTGTTCACAAATAACACCAGCGTACACCAAGGAGAAACACTAAGCCTCATAAAACCCTTCTCTAGCAAATCTTGCAACTGGTCATTTAACTCTTTTAACTCTGGCGGGGCCATGCGATACGGCGGAATAGAAATGGGATGCGTGCCTGGGGCCAGATCAATATGAAAATCAATATCCCTATCGGGCGGCATACCCGGCAGGTATGAAGGGAAAACCTCGGGGAACTCCCGAACAATGGGAACAGAGTCAATAGAAGGAACCTCTGTGCTGGAATCACGAACATATGCCAAATAAGCTAAACACCCCTTCTCGACCATGCGTCGAGCCTTAACATATGAAATAACACTGCGGGTGGCATGTCCTGGGGTCCCCCTCCACTCTAATCGGGGCAAATCTAGTAAAGCCAAGGTCACGGTCTTGGCGTGACAATCCAAGATAGCATGATACGGGGACAACCAATCCATCCCCAATGTAACATCAAAATCTACCATGTCTAAAAGCAATAAATCAACACGGATCTCAAGACCCTCAAACACAACCACACAGGAACGATACACCCGGTCGACTACTATATAGTCACCCACCAGTATAGATACATAAAGAGAAATACCCAAAGCATCATTGGGCATAGCCAGGTAGGGTGCAAAATAGGACGACGAATACGAATACGTAGACCAAGGGTAAAATAGCACTGAAGTATCTCTAATACAAATCAGAATGGTACCTGTAATGTCTGCACCTGAAGACTCAGCCTCTGGCCTACCTCTGGCGACCTGAACTCTACCTCTAAGACCTTTACCTCTACCTCTAACACCTCTGCCACCGCCTCTAGCTGGCTGGGCAGGCTGTGGAACCTCCGGTGCCTGAATCATAGCACGAGAACTCTGATGCTGGAAGCTGCCATAAACTTGAGGGCAATATCTGACAATGTGCCTTGGATTACCACAAGCATGGCAAGACCTTGTCTGCTGCGGCTGAGCACCCCTCAACCTCGGGCAAACCCTCTTATTGTGACCATACTCACCACACTCATAACACCTACACGAACGCTGCAGCTGAGGGAACTGAGACTGACCTTGTCGACCTGAATGACCACCTGATGTACTATGAGTGACTTGGAGAGCTGACTGAAAAGGCCTGGGAGGATGGCCTCTACCATAAGAACCTCTACCTCCTGACGAGGTACCACTGAATCTGCCTGCATGACGAGGCCTCTTATCCGACCTATGACCGCCTCGCTGTGGCAGGACTACCTCAACTCTACGGCCCACATTGGCCGCCTCTTGAAAAGTGATCTCACTCCCGGCCTGAGCCACTATACCCGACTGATCTGCCACCGCTGGCTGAACTCTTGGAAGCAAACCCACTCGAATGACACTCTCCGTGAAGCCTACCAATCGGACTAGAGCATCCTGAAGAATTGAGATGGCAATGAACCCGTCTGGGACTTGAGCTGGGCCCACCGGGATTGGTGGGGCTGGCACCTCCTCCTCCAAATCAACCTGAGGCTCCGACACTGGAGCTATTGCTGGACGTTTTGGCTGCTGTGCGGTAGAAGAGGAAGCACGTGTTCTCGCCCTCTGCGGAGGAACATAATAGGAATTCAGTCGGTACTTGAGAAATAAAACTGCACGATAAGAAAGAACAAATGTGAAACTTTTCCTAACTCCGTAGCCTCTGAGGATAAATATAGACGTCTCCGTACCGATCCCTCAGACTCTACCAAGTTTGTCCGTAAGTAGCGAGACCTATGCAACTTAGAGCTCTGATACCAACTTGTCACGACCCGAATTTTCCACCAATGGGAGTCGTGATGGCACCTACTGTCGGAGCTAGGCAAGCCAAACATTAAATATATTTGGATAACAACGCAACAATAATAAGATAACAAATCTTTAAATAAAGCGGAAGTCTGTTAAAACATAAATAACTGAAAACCCAAAATGCAAAAATTTAATATTTCACTACCCAAGACTAGAGTCGCTACCTCACGAACCACTAAAGAGTGCAACAAACAAGTCTGAATAGAAAATACATAATGTCTGCCTCGGTAAAATGAAAACAAACTGAAGATATGGAAATGGACTACGGATTGCGAACGCCAGCTAGGCTACCTCGAATGTCCTTGGACTGGAAGCTCGCTCGCAAAATGCTACTGCTACTCAATTACTGCTCCAACACCTGGATCTGTGCAAAAAGATGCACAGAGTGCAGCATCAGCATAATCGACCCCATGTGCCGGTAAGTGCCTGGCCTAACCCCGGCGAAGTAGTGACAAGGCTAGACCGGACCACCAAACAAACTTGTGTAGTTCAAATATATATATACGCAATAGGAGAGAATATAGCAATTTAACAAGTCAAGAGGGAGGGGAGCATGCTGTAGGGGCTGTAGCAGTTTAGAATACAATGTAAATAAATAAGGAATGAAACGGTACAACTACAAAATCAACGGGAGCAATAAACCAAACATGGCACGGAATGTCCCTTCGTGCATTAATAATCAAAACGTGGCACAGAATAATACTTCGTGCAAATATAATCAAAACATGGCACGGAATGTTCCTTCGTGCAATAGTAATCAAACATGGCACGGAATGTTCCTTCGTGCGTTAATAATCAAGGCATGGCACGGAATGTCCCTTCATGCATAATATAATCAAAACATGGCACGGAATGTTCCTTCATGCATAATATAATCAAAACATGGCACGGAATGTTCCTTCGTGCATAATATAATCAAAACATGGCACAAAATGTTCCTTCATGCATAATATAATCAAAACATGGCACGGAATGTTCCTTCGTACATAACATAATCAAAACATGGCACGGAATGTTCCTTCGTGCGTAATATAATCAAACAATTATGCATGGCATCACCCATCATGCTTTATCACTCAACCTCACCCAAAAGGCAATCACAAACAATAGGGGCGAGGGGATAGACAAAAGTAATAGATATCCCGGCAAAGAAAAACACAAGTAAATAGTCAAATCCCGGCAAGGGAGCAATAACAACAAGTTTCACTTCCCGACAAGGGAGAAAATCAATATACTCAACCCATCCCGGCAAGGGATTAATCATATCTCTTTCCATTTCTTCCATTTCCTACTCAATAGTATTTTTATCGTTCGAGCCAACGCTCCAAAGAATTCACAATTCACAATTAATCCTCATACTCTTCACATTAGGTTGAAATTATTAATCTAGCCTGGAAGAGTCCCAAAATATACCAAAATAAGCACAAACAAAGACCCACGGTCATGCTAGACACCGGTGTATAGATACTCGTCACCATGCCTATATACCGTACTCGATCATTTAGCAATTAGAAATTTATAACACTCTAATCATATTCCCTCAAGCCAAAGTTAGATCAAACACTTACCTAGGTCCAAAAAATAACAATCAATCCTCAATTACCGCCTTTCCTCTACAATCCGACTCCGAAACAATGATATCTAGGCATAATTCATTCAATAGCATCAATAAAGGCTCAACAACATAATCCCATAGCCTAGAAATGAGTTTTCTAGCATTCTTCCAAAAATACAAAAATTTGACACTGGGCCCACATGGTCCAAACACGAGGCTCAGACCAAAATCTAGTCACCCATAACCCCACGAGTTCAAATATATAATTTATTTTAAGATTCGACCCCAAATTGAGGTTGAATCACCCAAAGTTTCCAAAAACCTTACTCCACCCAAAAGCCCTAATTTCTACTTTGATTTCATGGTTTTAAGCTTAGGAATTCACCAATTAATGAAGGAAAGTGAAGGAATTAAGTGGGGAATTACTTACCCAAGAGGTCTTGAAAGAGGGGAGCTTCAATGGAGTCCTAAGGCTTCATGGAGAAGGGAGCTCGTGAGACGAAGTGAAGAAATCCCAGAATGAAATGTTCTGTTTTTAAAAAATCACTGGAGCACTTTGCTCTATGTGTTCGTGACACAGTGTCGTGTTCGCGAAGGGGGGACAGGTCAAGGCATCGCGTTCGCGTGGTGCTAATGACGAACGCGTAGAAGAAGGGGCTGGGGGCTGGGACTGGCTTGTATGGAAACGCGAGAGAGGACTCGCGAACGCGTTGAAGGGGAAACCTGGGCAACGCGAACGCGTGGACATGTCCACGAACGCGAAGAAGGAAGGCGACTAAAGATATGCGAATGCATTGTCTGGATGCGAACGCAAAGAGGAAGTTTGCTATGCAAAATTGCAGAAAATCTGCCAACTTTCCTAAGTGTAAAAACATCTCGAACCACCTCCAATTCACTCCCGAGCCCTCGGGGCTCCTAACCAAACACACACACTAACTCAATAACACCCTACAAACTTACTCGAGCGATCAAACCACCAAAATAACATCAAAATCATTTAATAAAGCCTCAAAACTCATGATTTTTCTTCTAAACTTCATAAAGTTTCAAACTTGGAACTTATAGTCCGAAACACGTCAAACGACGTCCGATTTTGACCAAACTTCACATAATGCGCTTAAGCTATATATAAGACTTGTATCGGGCATCAGAACCAAAATACAAGCTCGATACCATATTCTTTTAATCAATTTTCATTTCCATTTTCCTTAACAATTTCAGAAAAACAATTTAACAGAAAATTTTTTTTACTCGGGTTCTAGACCTCGGATTTTAACTCTGGGCACATGCCCGAGTCCCATATTTTTCTACGGACCTTCCGGGACCATCAAATCACGAGTCCGGGTCCATTTACCAAAAATGTTAACCGAAGTCAAATTTAATCATATTAATATCAAAATTCTTTAAATTTTTCACAGATTTCACATATTTCAACATAAAAGCTTTCCGGCTACGCGCTCGGACTGTGTACGCAAATCAAGGTAACTATAAGTGAGGTTTTAAAGTCCTTAGAAGTGCGGAATAAGGGAGAAATCCGGTGATGACCCTTTGGGTCGTCACCGGTGACGAGCGTATGTATGTGCCGAGGTTAATCATGCCCGGGGAAAGGTTGTGCTATAATTGTGTCTTGCAGAATTACATTACTTCCTTGCTTCATGCCTCACTAGATTTACCAATACTAAGAACGTCGTGTAATATGTTAGTAATCAAGACTTAGCCTAATATAACTTGATCAAGTTTGATAGAATTCTGAGAATACATAGATGTGTCTAGTTTGGTCATCCTTATGCAAAATCATTTCTATATTGCTACGACCGATAGTTTGAGATGCTAGATTTTATACTTGTGTTGTTGATAAATAGTGTGATTTTTGGAAATACTTGAATTATATGTCTCTTGAGGGTTCATTGAATCATTGTTGACTTGTAAAGCATTGATTGAGAATTTATTTGGAATATTCGTCGAACACTCTCATTGATGTTATTTATACTTCATGCCTTGTCATTTTATATTCATTATCATGTGAGGAAGAGTGTAAAGCACGAAGGGTGATGCTGTGCCATATTATTGAGAGTAAAAGCACGAAGGGTGATGTCGTGCCATGTTATTAAGAGTAAAAGCATGAAGAGTGATATCGTGCCATGTTATTGAGAGTAAAAGCACGAAGTGCGATGCTGTGCCATGTCATTGAGAGTAAAAACATGAAGGGTGATTCCGTGCCATATTATTTGAGAGTAAAAGAACGAAGGGTAATGTCGTGCCATTTCATTTATATTGTTATGATGGTGTGTTATCTTGAGGTCATGGCACGATGGGTGTTTCCGTGCAGGCAAGTATGAGGGACATGCATTATGTTTGATAACAGTCTTCTGTGTGTACGTTCTTGTCTTGACCTTGAACTGTTATTGTCATAATTATAGATCTAAAGTGACTTGTTGCTATTGTTCTGTCATTGATCTCTATTTCAATTATCATTGTGTTGCTCATACCTTCTACTTGCTTAACTCACAAATACCATGCCTATTTCCTGCTTTTAAAATTATACTCATGTTGTGTCTATTCTGTTTCACTTTAGTATAAGTCTTCCACCATCTTATCCATTCATGCCCTTATCTGTCAACTTGTAAAAATCATATATTCTCGTCTTATTTATTATATTTGTACTTAGGTCTCCAATATGCTAGTTAATTGAAGTTGATATTTGTTGTTTTCCAATTGTTGTTATTGCTCACATGCTTTTCGCTTAGTCTATTACTGTTTCCCACATGTGTATCCTTGTCTATTGTTGCACTTGCATATTTCCTACTTTGTAATTCATGTTATCGATATTTGTATCATCTGGTTAGTTCTGTTACTCGTACATTTGGGAGGATGAGTTGAACACACGAAAGGTGCGGCTGTGCAAATTGATTTGTCACAAATTAATTATATATATATATAAAATTTATACATGTGGTGAGGCAGGGATAAAGCACGATGGGTGTTATTGTGCCGTTTAACGTGATATCTTGGATATACTTCTTATACCCGAAAAGATTGTATATCTACCACTGTGATTCCTTTTAGTAATTATTGACTGTCTCGCCGAGTTGTATATGATACTTTTATCGGTTATGCTTTTAACTGCTTTATTGATAATCTGATGTACATATTATAACAATAAGAATCTTTTAACTAAAAGCCTCGTCACTGTCACGCCTCCTTTTTCTATCACCGGAAGGGGTATATGGGAGTTTTTTCCAATTTAAGTAACAATTGAAACGGGATTATTTATTTAAGAATCAGTCTCTACTTGAGATAATTTATGTGGTCCCAAGTCATCGATTTAAAATCCTGAATCGAGGAAGATTGACTCTATTTACGGTCTGCGAACACTAAAATTCGGGTAAGGAATTCTATTAAACCGGGAGAAGGTGTTAGGCATTCCCAAGTTCTGTGGTTTTAGCACGGTCGCTCAACTGTTAATATTGGCCTATTTGTTTGATTTTAAAACATCTTTGAAACCTATGTGCATTTTAATCCGTTTAAACCGCTTCTAATAATCCAATTGTTATACAACTATTTAATTAATTACACACTGTGAATCATATCACGGGAACCGTACCCATGATTTGCAACACGTTAATTTCATTAACAAGATTAAATTTTGGCCAGATCACATAAATGTACCCCCGATTTTTTAGAAATTAAGCATCACAACTACGTCACATGAATCGTACTCGTAGCTATGACAATTTATATAGTTAATGCGCCTAAAGCAAACTACGAATATTTATCAATATTAACGGCCTAAGCATACTCCTAGCAATTTTAAACAGATGAAGTCAAAGCCACAAAAACTAGTCTAAGCCTAGCTATTTCCATTCTGTTTAACCCCCCCCCCCCCCCNCAACAATTTATGATCCAACCTCTTTAGGAAGAGAACTGATTAACTTAAGTAGTAAGCTAATTTTCTTAAACCACATAAAATCAAATAAGTGTAAACACAAAACCAAGCAGATACTTCAATCAATCGTTAAGAATGAAAAGAGTTAAGAATTACACCTCTCGTGAGAAAATTTCCAAAGCTAACAAACGAACTTCGCATAAATCCTACTACTGGCCGCTGACGGAAACATGAACCGCACCGCAAACCGTGACATACCTCAACCAATTCGAACCAAAAGTATACTGGGACTCATTCAAACCCATATTTTAACCTAAATCCATTCTTGAACACCAGGAAAATAGAATCGAAAAATAAAATTAAAACATGAATCTGTATTTTTGATTTTCCGTCTACTGTCTGTTTTTGTTTTTGTTCTTTTTTTGGTTTTTAGTTTCAGATCTATATTTGCTCCTCTTGTCACTGTTGTAGGTTTCTTCTAGGTTTTGGTGTCATTTCTCGCTACTATTATCGTCCCCAAACACCCCCCCCCCCCCTATGTTTTTCGTTTTTCTCTTACGGTTGCTGGTGGTTGACGACGGAGATGGGGTGATGTAGGCTGAAGGAGAGGATGAAGAAGGGTCAGCTGGTTCGTGTCCGTTTGGTCACTGCTTGTTCGAGTAGCTGATGGAGTGAGCTCTGGGAAACAACTGGTTTTGTGAGGTGGTGGGGACGGTGTCGCTGCTCGAACGGTCTTGTGAGGATGAGCAGCGACTGGTGTTATTTTCTGGCGAGGTGAGGGTAATGGCGACGGGAAGGGGCTGTTGCTGCCTGTTTTTCCAGTGAGCTGGGATTGGAGTTGGGAAGCTGTGGTCGTTGGTTGCTCGGCATGGATGGGACAACGTTGAGGGCTAGTGGGGTTGTCCAGCATGAGAAGCCGATGGAGAAAGGTAGACTGGCGGCTGTTGGTGGTTATAGAGATTAGGGTTTTTGGTTTTGAAGATGATGAAGAAGGCTCCTAGGGTTTTTCATTTTTGAAGGTGAAGGCTCCAATCTGATGGGTGTCCTTCCAAAAAAAAAAACGACTGACTATTTTTTTTAGGGTCATAAGGTTTTTAAGAGTATTAGGGTTAGCCTAGTGACTATTGGGCTTAGGTTGTTATGGGCTAGATCCGAAAATTAGGCCTAAAAATGGGTCGCTTGAGCCCAAATTTATTCTTTCTCCGTGAACAAGACTAAAATACTACCTTATTTACTAATTAATCGTACTTAAATAAAACAAATATTAAAATAAACCTATATTTTTGGTATCTTTAAAATATCATACTAAAAGATAAAATAAAATTATATTAAATTATTTCAAAAAATTAAAATAATATTCCTAAAAACAAAGTGGAACTATTTTTGTATTTTTAAATTTTGTGTAAAGCAGATAAATTAAAAGCAACTAGATAAAATATTAATTTAGCTAGATAAAGAAATATTTTTGTAATTTTTATTTTTTTGATAAAACAAAATAAAAGAGTCGAAACTAATTGATATATCGACATTAGGTCTAAACTAAATATTTTACACTGAAATGGGTAAAATTTTGTGGAGGGTCAAAAATCAAATGTCTACAGCTGCCCCTCTTTGACAACACAAAGTATTTTTAGACAAAGAACGACGAGACAGGTTTTTTCATCCGACCCTTATTTGGAAAGACCAAAAGCTAAAAGAAAGGAGAATGTGACCGAGCCTGGGTATCTGAGCTGCCTACATATCCTTGGCTATAAAGAAATCAGGCCACGTGTAGTTCAGAATTAGGAAGAGTGATGGAGTACCGAGGTGGAGAGCCGATTGAGGTGACATTCTGTCGAGGTTCCGGTCCATGGTCCTGTCATTACATAAAAAAATTGAAAAAGACTAAGCCTGTCAACTATGAGTTACAAGATTCCTATCTATAAGTCTTCTGAAGCTTGATCTTGAGTCTTGTATGGCTCTTCTTCGTATCAAACTCAGTCACGTCGTGCTCTTGACTTCAGCCACGTCTTGAGCAGTTCTCATCTTTCTCTGCTTCTGCATTTGGGATTCACTTCACCTTTTTTCTTTTTCCCTTTTTTTTAAATTCTGGATTGAGACTACTTCTGTTGGTCACCTTGGACTGTTGACCTGCATTCTTGCCGCGAGCTTCTGCTACTTCTAACTTGAATTGAATTCTGAAATGACTTCCCTTGTTCTTCAGGTGGGTGCCTGCCACTGACTTGAAACTTGAAATAATTTCGAAATGAATTCTCTTGTTCTCCAGGTGGGTGCCTGCAATCAAAACAACAAAACAAACAAAATTTTCTGCCCCAGTTAGTACTCGGAAGATTGGTGAGTTGTTAGCAAAGATGTAAACCACTTATGCTATTGATACAATGATGAATGTAAACTAGAGACTCGACTAGGATGTGCATCTCCTGTGAGTAAAACTAAGAAACTTTGACCAGCAAATGCGTGTGCTAAAAACATAACCTGAATGACCCAGATCAGGAAGTGCATCTCCTACGGGTTAAACTTGAATGAACCAAACTAGGAAGTGCATCTCCTAAGGCTGAAACTCGAATTAATCAAACTAGGAAGTGTGTCTCCTAGGGATAACCCTTAATTTAGGAAGTGCATCTCATAAAACAAAATATAACTTGAAAGACCCAAACTAGGAAGTGCGTCTCCTACAGGTAAAACTTTGATGAATCAGACTAGGAAGTGCGTCTCCTAGGGCAGAACTTAAATGACTCAAACTAGGAAGTGTGTCTCCTAAGGGTGAAATCTCAATTTAGGAAATGCGTCTCCTAAAACAAAATATAACTTGAAAGACCCAGACTAGGAAGTGCATTTCCTAGGGGTGAAACATCAATGACTCAAACTAGAAAGTGCATCTCCTAGGAATGAACTTAAACGAAGCAAATAGGAAGTGCGTCTCCTAGTGGTAAAATCTCAATCTAGAAAGTGTGTCTCCTAAAACAAAAATATAACTTGAAAGACCCTGACTAGGAAGTGCGTCTCCTAGGGATGACCTTAAATAACCCAAAGTGGAAAGTGCGTCTCCTAAAACAAAAATATAACTTGAAAGACTCTGACTAGGAAGTGTGTCTCCTTGGGCTAACCATAAATTACCCAGACTAGGAAGTGTGTCTCCTAGGGGTGAAACTCAATTTAGGAAGTGCGTCTCCTAAAGCAAAACATAACTTGAAAGACCCAGACTAGGAAATGCATCTCCTAGTGGTGAAACTTCAATGACTTAAACTAGGAAGTGTGTCTCCTATGAATGAATTTAAATGGCCAAAGCTAGGAAGTGCGTCTCCTAACAAGTATAATATGAAAGACCCCTAGTAGTAAGTGCGTCTCCTAACGGGTAAAACTTCAATGACTCCAACTAGGACGTGCGTCTCCTAGGGATGAATTTTAAATGACCAAGACTAGGAGGTGCGTCTCCTAAGGGTGGAATCTTGATTTAGGAAGTGCGTCTTCTAGAGCAAAATATAACTTGAAAGACTTAGACTAGGAAGTGCATCTCCTAGGGGTAAAACCATCAGTGACTCAAACTCATATGATGCAAACTAGGAATTGCGTCTCCTAAGGTTAAAATCTAAATTTAGGAAGTGCGTCTCCTAAAAAAAAAATATAACTTGAAAACCCAAACTAGGAGGTGCGTCTCCTATGGGTAAAACTCGATTTAGGAAGTGTGTCTCCTAAAACAAAAATATAATCTGAAAGACCCAGACTAGGAAGTGCGTCTTCTAGGGGTGAAACTTCAATGATTCAAACCAGGAAGTGCATCTCCTAGATGAAACTTAAATGACACAAACTAGGTGGTAAAATCTTAATTTAGGAAGTGTGTATCCTAAAAGTATATCCTAAAGAACCTAGACTAGGAAGTGCGTCTCCTAGGGGTAATACTTCACCGACTCAAACTAGGAAGTGCGTCTCCTAGGAATGAATTTAAATGACCAAAGCTAGGAAGTGCATCTCCTAAGGATAAAACTAAATTTAGTAAGTGCGTCTCCTAAAGCAAAAATATAAATTGAAAGACCAAGACTAGGAAGTGTGTCTCCTAGGGGGTGAAACTCAATTTAGGAAGTGCGTTTCCTAAAAGTGTATCCTAAAAGACCCAAACTAGGAAGTGTTTCTCCTATGGGTGATGTGTGATCTTCTCAATAGCCTTTGCGTAAGTAGAACTGGGGAATTACACTTGAAAAATTCAAGCTTCCAAGCTTTGATTTGGACATAGTCTTTGTCCCTGTTTCAACAAAGAAAACTTCTGAGTTTAAACATGGTGGTTGGTTTGTGGCCTTGACTTTGAGGGCGATTTCTCCTTCACTTCCCATGATAACTTTAATTCCAACTCGAAAGACCTTTCTTGTTTATTGACTAACCACTTTCTCTGTCACCCTTATCATAGAAAATACCTTTAATTTGTTCAAATCCAAGCCCTCTATCTGTTGCATTGTTCTCATGAATTGACATATACCAAACCTTTGTGTTTCATATGAATCCCAAAGCACGTCAATTTCCACCCACTCAGCATCCTGGCTATCTTTCCTGACGTATGCCATTGGCCTTGGCCTTAGGTCTATTGCTCCTTCACTTGCCATGATAAATTTAATTTCCACTTGGAAGACCTTGCTTGTTATTGGTTAACCATTTTCTCTATCAACCTTATCGCTGAAAATACCTTTGATCCGTTCACCCAACACCCGCTATCTATTGCATTGTTCATGAACTGAAAGATACCAAACCTTTGTATTTTCCATGAATCCCAAAGCATGTTGATTGTTACTAATTCAGTGCGCATGCTATTCTTTCCTAACTTATGCAACTTTGATGTGCTAGCCAGATCACGTTTTGTGCAATTGGAAAGCTGGTGGCAAATCTTGAAGTCATTTCTCACTTGTTCTGACCAAACAGACTCAGGAAGAGGAAGTAAACAAGACGAAAGGAACAGAGTAAAGGACAATGGAAAGAGATGACCTGATAGGAAAACTACAAAGTAGAAACTTATCAGATATGGATACAAATTCTAATGACCGTGACATGCACCTTTAGATCAAGTGGCATAATCTGTCAAGCAGGTCTGATGTTCAACTCTTGTTATAACCCTAAACCATGAAACTAGGCTTCAATGCTCCGATTATCCAATCTGATTCACGATCCTTATTCAACTTGTAGTGCCCGAAGGGTTTTCACCATTAAGCCTCTCTTATTTTGTTCTTTCTCTTAACTTACTGTCGCCTAATGGTGCCTATGAAGGTTTTCACTAATAAGACTCTCTCATTGTTGTTTCCCTTGTGTAAAACGGAGTGTTTGCCCTTGATGTGAATCATATCTCTAACTCACTTGACTTGGTACTGCTCAAAGATTGATCATAAGGTCTTTCTTTGGATCGTAATGTAGGATTTTGGATAGGATTAGAAAGAAAAGGTATCATAAAGGCTCAAAAACAGCTTAAAGGGGCTCAAAATTACAACTTTTGGAATCAGATCTCGTGCAACATCCACAACTTCTGCCCCAAGTTCTTCGCTTGGGGACTTTTGAATTTTTATTTTGATGGGACAACCGTGAGGCTGCCTACGTATCCTTAAAAGTAATCAGGTCAAACGTAGTTCATGACATAGGAATTGCTTTGTTTTTTGTGCTTTTCTCTCTTTTTTTTTTCTTTTCCTTTACTTACTTTTCATTTTTTTTCTTTCTCTTTTTCTGTTGTCTTTTCCTATTTTTTTTAATCTGTATTTCTAAACTCTGCTTCTCAATCCAAAAGAGGGATATGAAAGAAAATAAATAACGCTCAAAGGGGTAATAAAGGATAAAGTGTTTAGATAGCAAAATAAAATCCCTTCGTCATTCCAATCTTCAAAGCATGCCAAATACAAACAATACAATTAATAAACCAAAGAAAACATACATAATATCTTTTGACTGCATCAGAATTATTATCCATATCCATACATTTCCTTCTACATCTATTAAATACAAAGCACCATTGGACAACATTCTCGTTACCACAAACGACCCCTGCCAATTCGGGGCAAACTTGCCTTTAGCTTTAGCCTGATGCGGCAGGATGCGTTTTAATACTTGCTGACCCACGTCAAACTTTCGGGGACACACCTTTTTGTTGTATGCTGTTGCCGTTCTCTTTTGATAAAATTGACCATGACACACTGCTACCAGTCTTTTTTTGTCAATCAGACTTAATTGCTCCAAACGGGTTTTGACTCACTCATCACCATCAATTTCAACTTCAGCAACAATCCGAAGGGATGGGATTTCTGTGAGTGTCACTGCTTCAGTACCATATACCAACAAATAAGGAGTTGCACCTACTGAAGTGAGAACAGTAGTGCGGTAACCCAGCAAAGCAAAAGGCAACTTTTCATGCCATTGCCTAGAACCTTGTACCATCTTTCAAAGTATCTTTTTTTTGTTCTATCTGCCCCAGTGTCACACAATTCGGGCTTTAAGTGATCTCAAAATGCCTTTACTTATTTCCCTCAAATGTACCTATTATCTACAAAATTGCTTCATTGCTTAATGACTTAACTAACTTTTAAGACCAGGTTGTGAATTACGCGTGCATGTCATGTCACTAGAGTGAGCAAGAAAAGAACTATAAAAAGAAAAGAGAACTAAACAAACACTGACTAGAAATAACAGAAAATAGGAAATTACATTAGACGGATAGTGAAAGGGTTTGAACAACAAAACAAGTAAAACAAACTGGGTTTACAACCCTGGAATAAAACCAGACAACAATAAAAGAGCTATTATGTCCAAATAAACTAGGCAAAATAAAAGGATAGAAGGGTTTGGACGTTAGAGTGGTACATGCATCGTACAGTAGGATCAAAACCTTTTGCATATAGGTCTGGAGTATAGCCGAGGAGCGGCTCAATTAGGTCAAAATGCTTTAATTTTTCAAACAAGCTTGTGTAGGACTCCCCGATTGGTGTGGAACTATTTCTTTGCCTTTTTCCCCTCACTGCCCCTATTTTCTAGGGCTATTGGGTGCTCGAAAATATTTTGAAGGCAAGAGTGCATTATGTGATGCTGGCGCTCGCCATAAGGAGTAACCTGGTGGTTGGACAGATGACCGGATATTGTTAGAAGGATAACACTAAGGTGGATTATGTGGAGCTTAGGGATAGGTTTGTGGTTGGGTTTGAGACTAAGTATATCTGTGGGGCGGACCCGTTGAACCATGTCCTGATCCTGAGACAACCATGTCAACATCATCATGTTCCTTTTAACGCATCAAGCTTCCTGTGTCATTCTAAGTTGCTTGTGCTGTGGCTTTTAAAGTAGAATAGCTCATGATCTTGCTCGAAGTCAGCCCATCTTCTACCATTTCTCCCATTTTTACCATATCATTAAAAGTCCTACCCATAGTCGAGATCAAATACCCAAAGTAAGTTGGATCTTGAGCTTAAAGAAAGTACTCGACCATATTGTTTTCTCCCATTGGGGGATTGACTTTGGAAGCTTGCTCTCTCCATCTGAGCCCGTATTCCCTAAAGCTTTCATTAGTCTTCTTTTTCATCTTGGCGAGGGATATGCGATCCAGGACAATTTGCTATATTGTACTAAAAGTTCCTGGCAAAGGCCTAGAGCTGCCCCACTCAGACTCTGACTGAAATATGCCATCAATAATTTGTCTTTCCCATCGGCGCCTCTCATCTTACTCCAGTAGCCTCTTAAATGGGCCACGAGATCTCCATGTCCGTCATACAAATTAAACTTTGGCATCTTAAACCCAGCAGGCAGTTGGATATTAGGAAATAAACACAAGTCTTTGTAAGACACGCTCATATGGCTCCCTATCCCTTGCCTATTTCATACAGACTGCTCTAATATTTTCACCTTCCTGGATATCTCATCTTGCTCCACTGTCTTAGCAGGATTTTCAGTTGCACCGGGAGGCTCAAAATGAGGAGCGTGAGAGTATGGATCCGAGACCTTAAAAGTTGGTTCTGGAGCATAGTGTTGGGCATCAGAGACTTTAAACACTGTCTCATTAGAGGATCGAGGAAAAGTAGTTGATAGAGGAGCTACAAAAGCATGAGTGGCCAAAGGAGTGGGATGTGAGGTGGTTTTGGCGGGTGGAGTGTGAAAATGTTGCAGGTAGATATCAGCAGTAGTATGGAGCTGGATTTGTGACAGTTGTGGGATAGTTGCAGGGTTTTCAGTGTAGTTAGCGAGGAATGAAGGTGGAGGATGCCCCCTGATCCAAGACTGATACATTTGTGCCATCTGTTGTTTCCACATTTGGACCTACCTTTTCACTTCAGATTCCGACACCACAAACTCCCTCGACGAGTAAACAATTCCTGTGTCCAGTCTTTGCTAGCCATACCTACCTTGCTCTTTGACCTTGTATTGTATGGAAGAATTACCAGTTTAAGAACCACAAACCAACCACCCTTCTTTAAATAGATATAACAAAAAGGAACAACATGAGGTCATCACGTTAGTGTTACGACATTTAACAGCTGCAAATATTACATTGTGTACAATGCACGTAGCAATAATTAACGGTTCAAGAATGACTTCGAGGGTCACAAGGTTACTTTGCATCGTCCCAATTTGTCCATTTGAATCTTCTCATTTCATTTCTTTTCTAACACGTCTTGGCTTGCTCATTTTCCTTCCTTTTTATTTTCTAATCATTACTCTTTTTTTTCCCTCTTATTTCTCACATCTGATAATTTCATCTCCTTTATTTTTCTTTTTGTCTTTTTCTTTCTTTTTTCTTTTAATAATAAAAAATAATTCGATTGAACACTATGTAGGTTGCCTACATATCATGACGTCGTATGAATCAGATCTTTGCGTAGTTCGGGAAGATCGAAAATAAAATAAACAAACTAACGTTCTCATTTTTATTTATTTATTACCTTAATGGCTAATCTTATGAAAAAAGAGAAATAAAAGAAGAAAATTCTTTTTTTTGAATTTTATAGACTTAATGTTCTATAACCTATTCTAAACTCAAGCTTAAATGATGCATATATCTTTTTTTTTTTAAATAAATACTCTATGAAAAATTATTAAGGAAAAAAACTCTAGAAGAAAAATTATATTTTTTGATCCTTTTTTTAGGAAGGAAATCTAAAGAATAAAAGAAAGAAAAATATTTTAAATTTTCATTTGATATACCTAGAAAAAAAATTAAAACGAGAAATGAACAAGAAAAAAAAATATTTTTGGATTTCAGTTTTTGATTACCTAAGGATAAACAACATATGAAATATTTTTTTTTCTATGTACAATATCCTTAAGTTCTAGTGAAAATAAAAAGAATATATATATTTTTAAATTATTTTTTATTAATTTCCCAAAGAAGAACCTCAAAAGAAAATCTTTTTGGATTTTGGGAATTAATATCTTAAAAGAAACTTTTATAGAGCTACCAAAGGAAAATTCTTTTTTTTTTTGAATTTTTTGTCTTAATGTACTAAAAGAAAATATAAAAGCAATTTTTATTTCGAGTTCTAGATATTAATTTCCTAAGGAAAACCACCTCAAAAGTTCTTCTTTTTTTTTAATTTCTAGGAATAGTATTCTAAAGAAAATTCTAACGGAAATATAAAAATACAAAATATCTTCTTTTTTTATTTTTGATTTATAATTTCAAATACAAAATAGGAAATAATAACAAAAGACTCGACAAACTTAACTAGACTACGGCAGACTCTAGCATCAACTAAATGACAGAATACTACTACATGAGCAGAAAGTAAAACAAAAATAATAGACTGATTAACTTAAGTAGTAAACTAATTTTCTTAAACCACATAAAATCAAATAAGTGTTAACAAAAAACCAAGCAAATTCTTCAATCAATCGTCTAGAATGAAAAGATTTAAGCATTACACCTCTCGAGAGCAAATTTCCAAAGCTAACAAAGGAATTTCGCAGAAATCCTACTGCTGGCCGCTGACCGAAAACATGAACCACACCGACAAACCTCGACACACCTCAACCAATTCGAACCAAAAGTATACTGGAGCTCATTCAAACCCATATTTTAACCTAAATCCATTCTTCAACACCAGGAAAACAGAATCAAAAAATAAGAATAAAACATGAATCTGTATTTTTTATTTTCCCGTCTTCTGTCCGTTTTTGTTTTTGTTCTTTTTTTTTTTTTTAGTTTCAGATCTGTATTTGCTCCTCTTGTCGCTACTTTAGGTGTCTTCTAGGTTCAGGAGCCATTTATCGCTACTATTCCCGTCCCCAAAAACCCCTCTTAAGTTTTTTATTTTTCTCTTACGGCTGCTGGTGGTTGACGACGGAGATGGGGTGTTGTAGGCTGAAGGAGAGGATAAAGAAGGGTCAGTTGGTTCGTGTCCATTTGGTCGCTGCTTGTTCGACTAGCAGATAGAGTGAGCTCAGGAAAACAACTGGTTTTGTGAGGTAGTGGGGACGGGTGTCGCTGCTCGAACGGTCTTGTGAGGATGAGCAGCGGCTGGTATTGTTTTCCGGTGAGGTGAGGATGATGGAGATGGGGAGGGGCTATTGTTGCCCATTTTTCCGGCGACCTGAGATTGGAGGCTGTGGTCGTTGGTTGCTCGGCGTGGAGATGGAACGACGTTGAGGGCTGGTGGGGTTGTCTGGCATGAGAAGCCGATGGAAAAAGGTAGACTGGCAGCTGCTGGTGGTTATGGAGATTAGGGTTTTTGGTTTTGAAGATGATGAAGAAGGCTCCTAGGTTTTTTCATTTTTGAAGGTGAAGGCTCCAATCTGATGGGTGTCCTTCCAAAAAACGGCTGACTATTTTTTTTAGGGTCATAAGGTTTTTAAGGGTATTAGAGTTAGCCTAGTGGGTATTGGGTTTGGGTTGTTATGGGCTAGGTCCGAAAATTAGACCTAAAAATGGGTCGCTTGAGCCCAAATTTTATTCTTTCTCCGTGAACAAGACTAAAATACTACCTTATTTAATAATTAATCCTACTTAAATAAAATAACTTTTAAAATAAGACTTAATCGTTAAAACAAACCTTTTTTTTGGTATCTTCCAAATATCATACTAAAAAATAAAAATAAAATTAGATTAAATTATTGCAAAAAATTAAAATAATATTCCAAAAAATAAAGTGGAAGTGAATAAAGTGGAACTATTTATGAATTTTTGAATTTTGTGTAAAACAGATAAATTAAAAGTAACTAGATAAAATATTAATTTAGATTTTGATTTTTTTGATAAAATAAAGTAAAAGAGTCGAAACTAATTGAAGTATCGATATTAGGCCTAAACTAAATATTTTACGCTAAAATGGGTAAAATTTCGGGGAGGGTCAAAAATCACATATCTACAGTCACTACTTCAATGAGGTTAGACAAAAATACTTACCAGTCCATGGGGTCGGTTGTACTGATACTGTACTTCTATAAATTGCATGCAGATTTTGGAGTGGAGTTGTTGGTGACGTCGGGTGCTGATTCGGAAGATGTTCGTGCGTTAGTATATAGCTGCCACTTGTCCTTGGTATCTTAGATTATTTCTAACCTGTTTATGTATCCTTCAAATAGAACGTGTATTTAATTGTATCAGTTTTGAAATTTCAAATCTTAGAAGCTCGTGATTCGTACTACCAGGTCTTGGGTAAACTTGTAAATGTTCACTTATCTATTCTATTTTCTCTTATAATCTCAATTAAGTTGTGTTTTTCTGTTTTTTAGCTTACCTAGAGGGTTAAATTAGGTGCCATCACGACTTGTGATTTTTGGGTCGTGACAAAAAATAAGATACATAAATTAAAACAAAAAGAATATTTAGTTTATAAAAGAATTGTGAGATATTAGTTCCAATATATTACGCATAGATGAATTTTTTTAAATATATTCAGTGTGTTCTATTGGTAATTAGTGTTTGAAACCATAAAATCAGAGAAGTAGATACATGTTAGTTCAATAATATAGAATAGTATAAAAATAATTTTCGAGCCCACAAGTTGCTTGTGTGTTCTTAAGGAATTTAATCCCCTCACTGTTGCCCAAGATTATGGATTACTTCCTTCCAGGATAGAATGGAAAAACTATTCAGTAATCTGTAATACTAGCAATCGAAGTTACAGAACTTCGGCGAAGTTAATAAACAGAGCAAACGACACTTGATACTTATGTCTATTTAGAAAATAATGTAACAATATTAAAAAGAGAGAAGAAGTTTTCTGAGTTTTTCATATATAAAAAATGAGACCAAGCCTCTAAATTTATAGACAATGAAAGGGCGAGATGAAGAGGTGCAATCTAAGAGGTGCCTCTTCCATTTTCCGTTCATGCCCTTTAGAAAAAAAAAATCCTCCACATGAATGGGGAATGATCATATTTATAAAAACACACATAAACAACTGTGTGATTTGCAAGTAAGGATTAATTACATCTGGATAAGTAAGGTTCTCTTTGAACTTTCCATAGTGAACTTATGTCGGATATACTCGATTAATCGGTAGATTAGATATCTTTAAACTGTCGAACTTTGGTGTTTACCTAGACAACCATAATTCATACTATCTACCCTTAACCATCTTTGGTTCACACTGTTGCTTTCATTTCAGCAATGAACACCACTTGGTTTCATAAGTGCATAGAGAATTGGCCTTACAGAACTCTCCTTAAAACGGCTAACACTTCACACTTATATAGATGATTTCTAAATGTGTTATCCCATAGATACACTATTAGATACACCCCGTATCAAACTTATAAATCATTAACAAGTCTTAACGCTTTATCCTTGGTACCGAACATTGTCTCATCACTAGAATGGACCAAAAAATTATTTTATTTGACAATGTTAAACTGTCATTCATGACTTTATTTGAGCTCCTTGAACTTAGATCATTGAATCTCAAGTCTTCTATGTAGAGTTACCATCACAATGACTTGTCCTCAGTCATAGTCCTATTTCCCTCAATGATCTTTTAACTACCTCTCTAGTTAGGCCTTTTGTAAATGGATCTGATAGATTATCGCTTGACTTCACATATTTAATTATGATAACTCCCATAGAGTGCAGTTGCCTAACGGTTTTATGTCTTCGTCGTATATGACAAGATTTTTTGTTATACATAAGGCTCCCGACCTTACCTATTGCCGCTTAACAATCGCAATATATGTATATAGGTGCCAATTGTCACGACCCAAAATCCATTAAAGGTCGCGATGGCGCTAGACACCACTGTCAGGCAAGCCAACACCAAATGACTAGTAATTTCCCGTTTTAAATATTTCTGAAATCATTTCTTTTATGAATTAAGCAATAAATAATAAATTTTACTAAATAAATATCCCATAGACATCCTAGAACCCGGTGTCACAAGTGCATGAGAAAATTTCTAGGAAGTAGAGTAATTAACTGTCTAGAATACAATTGGACATAAAAGAACTACTATACTCTGCAAAAGACTCTGTTTGCTGCGGATCGTTCCGAGAGATGCAGCTCACCTAAGTCTCTGTTTCAACCATGCCGTAGCGCCCAACAAGGCCATTAGACGTACATGTGTCTGTGCAACAAAAATGCACAGCAAGTTTAGCATGTGTACGAAACAAGGTGTACCCAGTAAATATCCCGTCTAATCTCGAAGAAGTAGAGATGAGAGATCGACTTTAACACTTACTAGTGATAAAATAATAATATACCGATGGTATAGTAAATCAAGGATTTTTATAAACATGGTTATAAATCAATAGAATGAAGCAAGTAGACCATTCTTTTATTAATAGGAAATTTGCAAATTCATTTTCATCATTTATATATTTATTCTCAATCCAGAGAGGCAATATCCTCATTTATAAATTTTCAAGTCAAACAATACAAGCATGCACAAATTATTCCAAGGTCGTATGGCCCGATCAAACAAATATTTAAATTGTGCACTGCTAGAAGGTCGAATGGCGCGAACCATAGATGCATCTATTTTATCTACCGAGGTGTTCGGCCCATTCCATAATAGATATAAATATTCAAACAGGCAATCAAGAATTCATCAAGGATCAATTGTTCAAGAAAAGGCAATTTCTCTTTTAAAAGTCAAGAAAACGTAGTTTAACTCTTTTAGAAAATTATTTACTACTTCGATATGATTTAAGCAATTTAAACTATCAATAAGGTTATAATTAATTCAAGTAAAGCATGCTTTTAGGTCCTAGACTACCCGGACCTAAGCATAATAGTAGCTACACACGGACTCTCGTCACCTCCTGCATACGTAGCCCCTACAAATAGAAGCACATAACTAATTAATTCACATATGGGGACAAATCCCTCTTACATGATTAGAGGGGAGACTCACCTCGCTCCGAAGTTTCATAACCGGCATTCCATGCCTTTTCGAAGACTCAAATCGATGTACCACGCTCCAAAACTAGCCAATAATTATACAAATCCATTAATATATGCTCAATTAATCATTATAATCCAATATATAACAATTTCTAACCCCGATAACTTTTCATGAAGATGAGCTTCCACCAGAAGGGTTGAGTCACAACAAGGCATTGCACATCACCGTACAATTCAAAGATTATTTTATCACCAGAATCCTGATTGATGGAGGGTCTAGCCTCAACATTTGTCCGTTGGTAACACTCAGGACATTGGTAAAGGGACTGCATGAGATCAAGGATGGGGCTATCAACATCAAAGCTTTCGACAGTTCCCAAAGGTCTACCATTAGGGAAATTAGCCTGTGTTTTCAAATGGGGCCTACTTGGTTTGATGTCGATTTTCAAGTGATAGACGTGCCGGCATCTTACAATCTATTATTGGGATGACCATAGATTCATGTCACTGGGGCCGTAGCGTCAACACTACATCAGGCAGTGAAGTTTGACTGGAATCACCAAGAGGTGATCATTCACGGCGACGGTAGCAATCCTATATACAGTCACCAGACCATCCCAGCAATAGGAGGCAGAAGAAAGATAGGCGGGGAGACTTATCACCACATCGAGCGAGTCAACACCGTTGACAAGGAAAAATGGTGAGATAACAAAATTGAAAGCATATTGAACTGGAGCGGATACAAACCTGGCAAGGGACTTGGCAAGAACCTTCAAGGAATCGCTAAACCTATCAAATTAAAGAAACATGGCACCACCTTTGTTCTGGACTATGAGTATACCTGGGAGGAATTCAACAATTGGTTGCCATCGTGGCGCAGTCCTTAATACCCATTGGAGCAGCCAATATCATGCTTGGAACAGACTTTCCAACCGACCAAAGTTATCTATGGGTCAAAAGAAGAGGAAACACTGGCAGCGGTGAGGAATTTGTTCCTAGATTACGATGATATGGATTGTTGTGTCATTTTTGAGCAGGAACGAGAGGGAGGCCTTTCCATACAGTCTGTAAGCAGATGATCATGCCTCAATAACTGGACCATCAAAATGACCAGAGCCCGGCGAGCCTCAGGGTAGCAAGGCTGAACAAGCATCATGCACTATCTTTTATTTTCACTAGTTGACTTTACTTTCGCATTTTAAATTTCGCAATAAAATCTTCAATATTCAAAACAATTATGGAATTTATTAAAGCATTTTGATTTTCCTTATAAATAATTACTCTTATTATTTTCTCTCATTACTTTACTTATACAATATTACTATTGTAAGGCCCCGTGAAATCCCTACTCGAAAATCCGGATCCCGTGGTGCCAAGTTAGGAGCATGCTCACCGCGGTGCGGACCTTTTTGGATTGAATAATGCATTAAAAAGTCAAGAATAAGTTTCCAGAAAAATGCAAGAAATGCAGTCCAGAATGTGGCTGCAAATCAGATATGCGGACCGCATATTTGCCGCAGAGTGAGTCAGAATGTTGGTTAAAATTGAATTCAGCTATGCAGTTGAAAATGCGATCACATAATTGAAATGCGGATCGCATAGTCGTCGCATATTCTCCTTTGAATTTTATGAATGTCAGTTCTGCGGTGCACTTTGCGATCGTAGAACGTAAATGCGGACTGCATTCTTACCGCAGACTGAGTCAGAGTGTTTAGTTTCTGGGGAGCATTTTGCGGTCCATTATGCTGACTTCATGTTTACTCTATGATCGCATATTTGACTCGGGGCTCCAATTTTCTAATTTTTAACCCGACCTCCCTATCGATATATCCATTTTTATAACTCATTTAAAGCATTCTTCTGAGAATTTCTAGAGGGAGGGAGAGGGTTTTTAGAGAGAGAAATGTCTCCCCATCAAATTACTCCATAAGGTGTGGCAAAATCCTTGAAGAAAATCAAGTGAAGACCCCTAGACCATCACCTCAAGAGGTAAGACTTCATCACCCCAACTCTTATTTGTTTTATTCTCAGATATAAGGGGTCATTAGTGAGGTTATTCATGGGTATAACAATGGATTCCTTGCATGCATATCAAGCCTTAGAGTAGTGGGAGGTAGTGAATTAAAGAGGAGTACAAAATGATATAAATTGCACCTCTAGGGTTTGTCAATGTGCTTGAACCAAGCTAGAGTCTCAATCTCATCTCTAATTTTCGATTTAATTTATAATTCTTACTCAATAGATCGAAGTGCTAAGAGTTCCGGAAATTGTAAAAGAGTAAGGAAAAGCTTTATTGAGGTATGTATGGCTAAAACCCCTTTTATTATAAATTGAGCTCCGTTGTCATTACGAAAGTATGGTAAGAATTGAATTGGCTAGTGTATTGATTGTCATTACGCATTAATTGATTTGCATATATCTATACATATTCGTGAAGGATGTGCCTCAATGTGAATAATGTACCAATCTTGATAATTAGAAAATGATGAAAAGTACAGTTATGTGTTGAATTACTTGGGCTATAAGCCAACATTGAAACAAAGAATTATTCATGCTAGCTATGTGCTCACTTACCTATGATTTGCCACTTGAATTATCCTTGATATATGTGTCTATGATCACAACATGTAAAATGTATATTGAAAAGGGAAAACGATGTGATGATGGTGGCCATGAGTGCCCCAGGAATTGTTATGATATGTGTGGGATAAAGATTTGAAGGTATTGACTAATGAGAATGGAGTAATGCATCTAATGAGGTGACCTAGCCGATCGGGTCATGATCAGACACCATGCCGCACACATGGTGGTAATGTGCTGATATTGAATTTCGGATATGTGAAATGAAATATTGATTGATAAGTAATGCCTCCAATGAGGTGACCTAGCCGGTCGGGTCAAGACTGGACTCCACTCGAGATGGCGGTGGTATTGAGAACAGTGGTGAACACATGACAGAAATGCCCTAATCTATGTTATGGAAATTGTATGAAAGACTATATGAATTGCTTCTTTGATTGGCCCATATTATTTGCTTGTATCTGCTTGATAGTTCTTTCTAGTAAAATGGTGTTTAGTTATACATACCAGTACAATTCAAATGTACTGACGTCCCTTTTGCCGGGGGCGCTACATTCGTGTCATGATTGTAGGTGGCTTCATAGCGAACAGTGCCGATCGTGTGTAGCGGAGAGTTCTTCTACTCAAAGTCTTGGTGAGCCCCTTTTTCTTCCATGGAGCTATATGGTGTATCTTTTGTTATTACAGCTTTCCACTTTTGAGGTCTAGTCGGGGCCTTGTTGCTGGCATAGTTAAGCTTATCTGTTGTATCCTTAGAGGCTCCAAAGACACTAGTGTGAGTTATGTACGGGTGTTCGGGGAGTCCACTATATATATGTTGTAATCCGAAACTTGTGATCTCCATAAACTGTTACTCTAATAGAATCCTTGAAGCTAACTTATGTACGGTAAATCTTTATGATATGAAATGAACCAGTAATGCAGTATGCACTATGTATTCTCGTCTAAATTAATCAAAGGCATGGGTTCTGTATTCATATTGATTTGGGGTAGAAAGTGTTCGGTAAGACTTGCTCAGTCGGGTTCACTTGATTGAGCGCCGGTCGCGCCTCCCGAGGTTGGGGCGTGACAAACTTGGTATCAGAGCCTAAGGTTTTAAAAGTGTCCAAGGATGTCTTGGAGCCGTGTCTAGTAGAGTCCTTCTTATCGGTGTGTTGTCGACCACATCTATAAGTTGGAGGCTATTCAGACAATTAGGAATAACACCCTTCTTTCATATTCTGGATCGTGCGGTGAAACTGTTTACTTCCTAATCGGTGTATTGTTCAATCTTTCAGTAAATGGCACCTAAGAAGAAGGCGAGAATCGGCCAAGATGCCAATGCCACCCCAGGAGTGGTTAATGATTCACTGATTGATATTGCGGGTGAGGGTAGCCGCCCTCCTATTACCCTACTGGATCCTTCTGTTCCAGAACAAACTACTTCAGTCCCTACAACTATGAAGGGTACCACTATACCTCCCGTTGATGCTCCTGTCCCGCCTCTAGTTCCAATTTCCGGTTCTAGCATTACTGAAAGGGATCATAGGGGAGCTATTAAAATGTTGACTTAGTTGGTGGCCTCTTAGGCCCAAAGGTCAAATATTGCACCGAGTTCATCCAGTCAGCCAGGGGATTCTACCAGTTCCAGGTTAAACAGATTCCTTCAGTTAGACCCTCCGGTATTCACAGGTGCTAATCCAGAAGAAGACCCTCGGGACTTTATTGATGAGATACACAAGACCCTCAGGGTGATGCGTGCGACTAAGACAGAGGGAGTAGAGTTGGCTGCCTACCATTTGAAACGGGTGGCCTATTCATGGTTTGAGTTATGGGAGGACTCCCGAGAGGAGGGGCGCCCTCAAGCGAGGTGGAGTGAGTTTGTCGATGCTTTCATTGATCATTTCTTGCCTGCTAAGACAAGGGCAGCCTGACCAGCAGAGTTTGAAAATCTTAGGTAAGGTAACAGAAGTGTATGGGAGCACCATGTGGAGTTTTCTCGCTTGTCCAAGTATGTTATTCATATGTTGCCCACCATGGAGGCTAGAGTGTGTCGGTTTGTTCAGGGTCTTAATCAGTTGACTATTACTGAGGCTTCTACGGCAGCATTGAATTCTGACATGAACTACAAAAGGATGGGAGCGTTTGCTCAGGCCACAGAGGATCGTAAGTTGAAGAACAGAGTGGCGAGAGAGAGTAACAGCAAGGCCCGGTCTACGGGCAACATGGGAAAGTCGCTAGATGGGGGAAGATCAGCTTTTAGGGGAGGATCATCAGGGCCTTCCCAGTCTGTTGCACAGTCTTCAGCTAGTGCACTGCCATCAGGGCCTAGCTAGTAGTAGTGGAGCATTTCAGGCCCGATCAGGGCAACAGGGGATTCCACCAGCGAGGTCAGTCAGGGGAGAGTTTTCAGCAGCAGCAGAGATCCCCGTGTTGCAAGTGCGGGAAGATGCGCTCGGGGGTCTGCTACACGGAGTTGCCTATATGTTATGGATGTGGGATGAGGGGCCATATTCATAGACACTTTCGTGCATCTCGCCAGGGAACAGGTAGCGGCACAGCTTAGCCCTCCAGTCCAGCAACTGCCACATCTTCAGCCCCCTCTCCAGCTCGAGGTGCCCCAGCACCCGCAGAGCATGGTGCAGCTAGGGGTGGTGTGCCAAATTCGAGAGGTCCCAGCCGATTCTATGCTATGGGTGGTCGCCAGACTGCAGAGGCTTCTCCAGATGTTGTTACAGGTATTCTGACTATCCAATCTCATGATGTGTATGCACTTATTGACCCCGGTTCCACTTTATCCTATGTTACCCCGTTTGTTGCTATGAGATTTGGGATAGAACCGGAGCAGCTTCATGAGCCATTCTTAGTATCTACCCTAGTTGGTGATTCAATTTTGGCTGCTCGAGTTTATAGAGGTTGTGTTGTTACGGTGCGTGGTAGGGATACATGGCCGATCTTATCGAGTTGGAAATGGTGGATTTCGACGTAATAATGGGAATGGATTGGCTTTACCCACACTTTGCCAAACTTGATTGTAGGACTAGAACTATTAGGCTTGAATTTCCTAATGAGCCCATCATTGAATGGAGGGGAGATAATGTATTTCCTAGCGGTCGATTTATTTCCTACCTTAAGGCCGCGAAAATGATCAAGAAGGGGTGTATCTATCATCTAGTTTGAGTTGTAGACACCAATGCCGAGGCACCTAGCCTTGATTCTGTACCAGTTGTGAACGAATTTCCAAATGTCTTTCCAAATGAGCTCCCTGGGATTCCACCAGACAGGGTAATTGATTTTGGGATCAACGTGATTCCAGGCACACGGCCTTATCGATTCCACCTTACAGGATGGCACCAGCAGAATTGAAAGAGCTAAAGGAGCAATTGAAGGATTTGTTAGAGAAAGGTTTCATCCGGCCAAGTGTGTCGCCATGGGGCGCACCGGTCTTGTTCGTAAGAAAGAAGGATGGATCGCTGCGGATGTGTATTGACTACCGGCAACTTAACAAAGTCACAATCAAAAACAAATATCCCTTGCCAAGAATAGATGACTTGTTCGATCAATTGCAAGGCGCTGCATGTTTCTCAAAGATTGACTTGCGGTCCGGGTATCACCACTTGAAGATACGGGAGCGGGATATTCCAAAAACAGCTTTCAGAAGCCGGTATGGGCACTTTGAATTTATGGTAATGTATTTTGGGCTAACAAATGCCCCGGTAGCTTTCATGGACCTTATGAATCGAGTCTTCAAGCCCTTCCTAGACTCCTTCGTGATAGTGTTCATTGACGACATTCTAGTATATTCCCAAAGTCGGGAGGACCATGTTGGCCATCTTAGGGCAGTATTGCAGACTCTTCAGCAATATCAATTATATGCAAAATTTTCAAAATGTGAATTCTGGCTTGAATCTATCGCGTTCTTGGGTCATGCTGTTTCCAGGGAAGGAGTTATGGTTGACCCTCAGAAGGTTGCGCCAGTGAAGAGTTGGCCTAGACCTACCACTCCGACCGAGATCCACAGTTTCTTAGGATAAGCTGGGTACTACAGGAGGTTTGTGGAGGGGTTTTCTACTCTCGCCTCTCCTTTGACTAAATTGATGCAGAAAGTAGTTAAATTTCAATGGTCTGATGCTTGTGAAAAGAGTTTCCAAGAATTGAAATCAAGGTCGACAACAACACCGGTATTAGCCCTACCAGAGGGTACCGAGGGATTTGTGGTGTATTGCGATGCTTCGAGAGTCGGGCTGGGGTGTGTGTTGATGCAACAGGGCAAGGTTATAGCCTATGCCTCTAGGCAACTCAAGAATCATGAGAAGAACTATCCAACCCATGACTTAGAGCTAGCGGTTATGGTGTTTGCACTAAAGATTTGGCGACATTATTTGTATGGGGTCCGTGTGGACGTATTTACCGATCATAAGAGCCTTCAATATATCTTCAAGTAGAAGGAGTTGAACCTGAGACAAAGAAGGTGGCTAGAGTCACTCAAAGACTACGATATTGATATTCTCTACCACCCGGGAAAGGCTAATGTTGTGGCAGATGCGCTTAGTCGAAAATCTATAGGGAGTTTGACTCATTTGGGGGCCTATCGGAGATCGTTGGCAAGGGAGGTTCGCCAGCTAGCTAATTTGGGAGTTCGTCTGGCAGATTCTGATGAAGGAGGGGTAATTATATAGAACAGGGCGGAATCATCGCTTGTGGTGGAGGTAAAATGAAAGCAATTCAATGATCCACTGTTAGCACAACTGAAATAAGGGATTCACAAACATAAGACCACAGCTTTCTCCTTGGGCATGAATGATGGTACCCTACGGTACCAAGACTGCCTGTGTGTTCCTGATATCGACAGTCTTCGGGAATGGATCATGGTAGAAGCTCACACATCTAGGTATTCCGTGCACCCAGGTTCTACAAAAATGTATCATGATCTTAAGGAAATTTATTGGTGGAACAACATGAAGAGGGATGTGGCAGAATTTGTGGCAAAATATCCGAATTGTCAACAGGTAAAGGCCGAACATCAAAGGCCCGGTGGATTGACATAATGCATAGACATTCCAATGTGGAAGTGGGAGATGATTAACATGGATTTTGTGGTAGGGTTTCCTCGCACTCCGCGCAAGTTTGACTCAATTTGGGTGATCGTGGATCGACTCACGAAATCAGCGCACTTCTTGCCAGTTAAATCTACCGACACAGCAGAACAATATGCTCAGTTGTATATAAAAGAAATAGTCAGGTTGCATGGCACTCCAATCTCAATCATTTCAGATCGAGGGGCTCAATTCACAGCTAACTTTTGGAAGAAGTTTCAGTAGGGCTTGGGTACGCAAGTGAACCTTAGCACAGCTTTTCATCCACAACCGATGGGCAAGCAGAGCGGACTATTCAGACACCTGAGGGCATGTTGCATGCTTGTACTATTGACTTCAAGGGGAGTTGGGATGACCATTTTCCACTCATAGAATTCGCTTACAACAACAGCTTCCACGCTAGTATTCAAATGGGACCGTTCGAAGCATTGTATGGTAGGACATGTAGGTCTCCCATCGGGTGGTTCGAGGTTAGAGAAGCGGAATTGATAGGGCCGGAACTCATGCACCAGGCCGTGGAGAAAGTCAAGCTTATTAACGAAAGGTTGAAAACTGCTCAAAGTCGCCAAAAATCCTACTCGGATGTGCGTCGCAGAGATTTGGAGTTTAAAGAAGATGATTGGATATTCTTGAAAGTTTCCCCTATGAAGGGTATCATGCTGTTTGGAAAGAAGGGAAAATTAAGTCCAAAGTATGTCAGACCATACAGAATCATTCAAAAAATTGGTCAGGTGGCATACAAGCTCGAGCTGCCGCCTGAGATGTCATTGGTACACCCGATTTTTCATGTGTCTATGTTAAGGAAGGTAGTAGGGGATCCGTCCTCCATTGTTCCAGTTGAGACTATTGAGGTAATCGAAGAGCTATCATATGAAGAGGTCCCAGTTGCCATTCTTGATAGGCAAGTTTGAAAGCTGAGGAATAAGGAAATTGCATCCATGAAAGTATTATGGCGGAACCAGCATGTTGAGGAACCTACTTGGGAAGACGAGGATGAAATGAAAAAGAAGTATCCACACTTGTTTGAATGATCATGTAATAACTTTTATGCGTTTAGCTCCTTCGAAATCGTATTTGTTGGCTGGATTTATGTAAAACCATCCTGTTTTTCGTATTATGGTTGCCTATATGGCCATGGTTGATATTGTGCCAGTTATACTATGCTTATGAATATGTTTATGCTGTTATGGTATGTTTCTGGGGCTCTCTGACAGGTGGGTAAGGCCTAGATACAAAGGAAACTCTGGCAAAATTTTTGGAAATCTAGGGAGTTAGCTAAATTTACGGACTGTCAACCTATTTCGGGTTGTGAAGAGGAGAAGATTGCATTAAGACTGTTAATAAATGAACCTTGAAACTCATTTGAGGACGAATGATCTTAAGTGGGGGAGGATGTGAGGCCCCGTGAAATCCCTACTCAAAAACCCAGATCCCGTGGTGCCAAGTTAGGAGCATGTGTTAAAAGCTCACCGCGGTGCGGACCTTTTTTGGATTGAATAATGCATTAAAAAGTCAAGAATAAGTTTCCACAAAAATGCAAGAAATGCGGTCCAGAATGCGGCTACAAATCAGATATGCGGACCGCATATCTGCCGCAGAGTGAGTCAGAATGTTGGTTAAAATTGAAGTCAGCTATGCGGTCGAAAATGTGGTCGCATAATCGAAATGCGGACCGCATAGTCGTCGCATATTCTCCTTTGAATTTTGTGAGTGTCAGTTCTGCGGTGCACTTTGCTACCGCAGAACGTGAATGCGGACCGCATTCTTACCGCAGACTGAGTCAGAGTGTTTAGTTTCTGGGGAGCATTTTGCGGTCCATTATGCGGACCGCATGTTTACTCTGCGATCGCATATTTGACTCGGGGCTCCAATTTTCTAATTTTTAACCTGACCTCCCTATTGATATATCCGTTATTATTGCTCATTTTAAGCATTCTTCTGAGCATTTCTAGAGGGAGGGAGAGGGTTTTTAGAGAGAGAAATGTCTCCTCATCAAATTACTCCATAAGGTGTGGAAAAATCCTTGAAGAAAATCAAGTGAAAACCCCTAGACCATCACCTCAAAAGGTAAGACTTCATCACCCCAACTCTTATTTGTTTTATTCTTAGATATAAGGGGTCACTAGTGAGGTTATTCATGGGTATAACAATGGAATCCTTGCATGCATATCAAACTTTAGAGTAGTGGGAGGTGGTGAATTTTAGAGGGGTACAAAATTATATAAATTGCACCTCTAGGGTTTGTCAATGTGCTTGAACCAAGCTAGAGTCTCAATCCCATCTCTAATTCTCGATTTAATTTATAATTCTTACTCAATAGATCGAAGTGCTAAGAGTTCCGAAAATTGTAAAAGAGTAAGGAAAAGCTTTATTGAGGTATGTATGGCTAAAACCCCTTTTTATTAGAAATTGCGCTCCGTTGGCATTACGAAATTGTGGTAAGAATTGAATTGGCTAGTGTATTGATTGTCATTATGCATTAATTGAATTGCATGTATCTATACATATTCGTGAAGGATGCGCCTCAATGTGAATAATGTACCAATCTTGATAATTAGAAAATAATGAAAAGTACAGTTATGTGTTGAATTACTTGGGCTATAAGCCAACATTGAAACAAAGAACTATTCATGCTAGCTCACTTACCTATGATTTGCAACTTGAATTATCCTTGATATATGTGTCTATGATCACAACATGTAAAATGTATATTGAAAAGGGAAAACGATGTGATGATTGTGGCCATGAGTGCCCCAGGAATTGTTATGATATGTGTGGGATAAAGATTTGAAGGTATTGACTAATGAGAATGGAGTAATGCCTCTAATGAGGTGACCTAGCCGATCGGGTCATGATCAGACACCATGCCGCACACATGGTTGTAATGTGCTGATATTGAATTTCGGATAAGTGAAATGAAATATTGATTGATAAGTAATGCATCCAATGAGGTGACCTAGCCGGTCGGGTCGTGACCGGACTCCGCTCGAGATGGCGGTGGTATTGAGAACAGTGGTGAATACGTGACAGAAATGCCCTAATCTATGTTGTGAAAATTGTATGAAAGACTATATGAATTGCTTCTTTGATTGGCCCATATTATTTGCTTGTATCTGCTTGATAGTTATTTCTAGTAAAATGGTGTTTAGTTATACATAACAGTACAATTCGAATGTACTGACGTCCCTTTTGCCGGGGGCGCTACATTCGTGTCATGGTTATAGGTGGCTCTATAGCGAACAGTGCCGATCGTGTGTAGTGGTGCGTTCTTCTACTCGTAGTCTCGGTGAGCCCCTTTTTTCTTCCATGGGGCTATATGGTGTATCTTTTGTTATTACAGCTTTCCACTTTTGAGGTATAGCCGGTGTCACGCCCCAAAATCCGAGGAGCGCGACCGGCACTCAACCGAGTAAACCCGGCTGAGCAAGCCTGCTATGTTTCATTATACCCAAACCAGTTCATAAATAAAGAGGGGATATTATCCCATTTAATAAACGCAAAGAAATCTGTCGTTAGCAACCCTCATTTCAATCTTTCTAATTGCTTCATTTAGTTTTCAAAATATTACTAGTTTACAAATTTAATGAAAAACATGCTTATCAAGTACCAAAAGTTCTAGCTCGGACTCCCAACATCAACCACCACCCACACTAGTCTACGGAGCCTCTAAACACAAGATAAGAGCAACAGAGAAATGTCGGTAACAAGGCTCCGGCTATACCTCAAAATGTATTCCGAAAATGAACAAAAGATCCATAACATGACCCCGGGATGGAGTGGGGCTCACCAACACAACTGAATAAAAGTATAGGAGGTGCTACTGCCGGTGGACTGGAGTACCTGCTATAGAACAACCTACAATCATAACATGAATGTAGCGCCCCCGGCAAAAGAGACGTTAGTGCTGTTGAATAGCACTAGTATGTAAGGCTAAAAGTCTTATTTCATATTAGAATATCCATACAAGCAAAGAATCCACAAACAGTAAGTCAAGATCAATAATATTCTAACACCCAATTTTGAAACATGTTAGTCCTCTACTTTATGAAAATAATATATATAATTTTTGTTTGGTTGGGAGACCTCTAGAACCGATATAAGTTTTACCATCGTCTTTGTTAGCACGGAGTCCGATCACGACCCGGTCGGCTAAGTCATCCCTTTTAGAGACATATACCATATCACAAATTTCCAGTTTTTAATTTCCCAGGTATCGAATTTCCATATTTGTTGATTTCCAGCACTATACCACCATGTGTGCGGCATGGCGTCCGATCACGGCCCGATCGGCTAAGCTGCTTCCCCACATAAGCCGTGTGGGTTGGCGTTACCAAATTACAATGTTGCCAAGATCATCCCAGTTAAGGGGAATAAGCTCGATGCACCCCTACACCGGCACGTGTAGTTTCAGGAATGAGTCTTATGACCCACCCTTCCTCGGTGTTGCCAAAGATACTCCCGAAAACATATTTGATTCAATTTAGTATTGCACACAATTGTAGTATAAATACGAGTATATGAATATATCATAAACACAACCATGCTTACCTCAATATCCTTCACCATTTATAGATTCCAATTAGTATTTCCAGTCACCAACAACAGTATTTCCTTAGCTCATTTGGCCATTCAAAGATTCTTTATTCCTGGCACGGTGGCCGTATTCGGTTTCTCACATTTTTATCCCTTTATTTCCAAAGATCACCAACCAATATCAATGTACCAAATATTTCGGAAATTATGTGTTTTCAAATTCAACAGAGATAGAATCATCAAGCATAAGGGACTCTTCCCAAAGAGGAATATACCAACCAACAATTATATTACACATTGAGCGTATCAATGAGGCAAAGCATTATATAAAACAGCCACTTATGGGCATAGTTCGGGTACAAGACCTTTAGGCCATTCTACTTTTGGAAGTTAGTTCATAAGATTTGAGACTTATTTTATATTTGTTTCACACTTCCTTATTCAATTCATTTCCATATGTCATTACATCTCATCAACAAGTAGACCAAGTAGACATAATCAACCAAGTCATTTAATACACACAATAGCAACTAGGAGCATTAAACAGAGCAATTCTTCTCACCCAATTAGCATGCTAAACTTCTTTTAAGAGGCGACTCAGGACTATACAATTTTGGTAGGTAAACCACACTTAAACTTACAAACAAATATGGAATTCACTTCCGAGAGAGAAAGTTTAGCCTACATACCTCGATTGAGCTTTCCTTAAGTCCTACTATACTCCGAGACTCTTAGCAACGTCAATATCTTAGGAACATGACAAATCGAACCACAAATTAGAGAGGTGATCATATTTCTAGTTCATTTGAGCATATTTTCAAACACTAAGTGGGTATCATGCTTTTAAAACCATTTTGTGAAAGATCCTACCATCCCTCATCCCATCCTTAGCTCAAGACCTAACAAAATACTCTTAAGAACTCATGCATGAAAGATATCCACTCCTATCTTCATCAATTACACTTCTAATGGTCTATCCTAGTTATATCTAGAAATTAAGAGCTTGGATTATAGACCCTTACCTTCTAGGAAGATGACCAAGGTGCCTTTCTTGACAAATCTTCAAGGTTTAAGAAAGATCTTTAGGAGAAATTTTGATGAAGAACCCCTTCTCTCTCTAGGACCCTTTCTCTCTCTCTAAATGTATCAGAAAATAAACCTAAAATGAAGGGTAGGTTGTAATATATCGACATGCGGTCGGGTATAAAAATAGGAAAATTAACCCTACGATGTTAGGTCTTCTATAGCAGAATGGATCACAGAACGCGAATGCTGGCCGGATAATGCACCACAAAATCAGCGTCTAAAACTGGGCTACACTGGTCCAATTTGCTACCTGATTTGTGACCGTAGATCAAAAATGCGGACCGCATAATGGACATTGAGATCGCAAATCTGACACAGGATCGCATTTTTCCAGCCTTTGGTAATTTGGTCATAACTTTGTGTAGGAATGTCCAAATGACGAACGGTTTGAAGCGTTGGAAACTAGACTCAAAGACCTTTCATATGATAGGTTGTTCATGACATAAAACCTCATAAATATTTAGATATGCTTGTTCAATGTGGAGCCTTGTGTGAATCCATTTGAAATTTTAGCCTATTACATAAACTTACAAACAATATGAAATTCACTTCCGAGAGAGAAAGTTTAGCCTATATACCTCAATTGAGCTTTCATTAAGGCCTACTATACTCCGAGACTCTTAGTAACGTCAATCTCTTAGAAACATGACAAATCGAACCACAAATTAGAGAGGTGATCATATTTCTAGTTCATTTGAGCATATTTTCAAACACTAAGTGGGTATCATGCTTTTAAAACCATTTTGTGAAAGATCCTACCATCCCTCATCCCATCCTTAGCTCAAGACCTAACAAAATACTCTTAAGAACTCATGCATGAAAGATATACACTTCTATCCTCATCAATTACCCTTCTAATGGTCTATCCTAGTTATATCTAGAAATTAAGAGCTTGGATTATAGACCCTTACCTTTTAGGAAGATGACCAAGGTGCCTTTCTTGACAAATCTTCAAGGTTTAAGCAAGAGCTTTAGGAGAAATATTGATAAAGAACCCCTTCTCTCTCTCTAAATGTATCAGAAAATAAGCCTAAAATGAAGGGTAGGGTGTAATATATCGACATGGGGTCGGGTTATAAAATTAGAAAATTGGAGCCCCGAGTCAAGTATGCGATCGCATTTGCGATCGCAGAGTAAACATGCGGTCCGCATAATGGACCGCAGAATGCTCCCCAAAAACTAAACATTCTGACTCAGTCTGCGGTAAGAATGCGGTCCGCATTCATGTTCTGCGGTCGCAAAGTGCACCGGAACTGACCCTCGCAAAAGTCAAAGGAAAATATGCGACGACTATGCGGTCCGCATTTCGATTATGCGACTGCATTTCGACCGCATTACTAACTTCAATTTTAACCAACATTCTGCCTCACTCTGCGACAGATATGCGGTCCGCATTTCGATCATGCGACCGCATTCTGGACTGCATTTCTTGCATATTTTCTGAAAACTTATTCTTTACTTTTTAATGCATTATTCAATCCAAAAAGGTCCGCGGCGCGGCGAGCTTATTTACTAATTTCTAACACACGTTCCTAACTTGGCACCACGGGATCTGGGTTTTCGAGTAAGGATTTCACGGGGCCTTGTTGCCGGCATAGTTATTCTTATCTGTTGTATCCTTAGAGGCTCCAAAGACACTAGTGTGGGTTATGTACGGGTGTTCGAGGAGTCCACTATATATATGTTGTAATCCTAAACTTGTGATCTCCATAAACTGTAAATCTAATAGAATCCTTGAAGCTAACTTATGTACGGTAAATCTTTGTGATATGAAATGAACCAGTGATGCAGTATGCACCGTGTATTCTCGTCTAAATTAATCAAAGGAATGGGTTTCGTATTCATATTGATTTGGGGTAGAAAGTGTTCGATAAGGCTTGCTCAGTCGGGCTCACTTGATTGAGCATTGGTCGCGCCTCCCGAGGTTGGGGCGTGACAACTACTACTTATCTTGATGAGCCAATAACTGTGACATGCAATGAGACAACGCAACAACCAAACACAGACTCAGAGGAAGATGACATACTGGAAGAGATTGACAAGGAGGTTGAGAATTTTGAAAACAGACCGAAGTCCAACCTAGATGAGACTGAGATTGTCAACTTAGGAGATGCAGAAAATGTTAAAGAAACACGAATCAGCGTTCACTTATCACCGTCAGAAAACGAAGAGTACACAGAATTTCTGAGAGAATATGAGGACATATTCTCCTGGTCGTACGATTACATGACTGGCTTGAGTATATCTATTGTGGCACACAAACTGCCGACTGATCCGACATATCCAACGGTAAAACAGAAGCTCAGAACGTTCAAACCTGATATGAGTTTGAAAATCAAGGAAAAATTCACCAAGCAGGTCAAAGCTAAAGTTCTCAGTGTAGTTGAGTATCCAACAAGGTTAGCTAACATTGTGCCAGTACCAAAGAAGGACAAGAAGGTTAGAATCTATGTCGACTACCGGGATCTCAACCGGGCCAGTCCGAAAGACGACTTCCCCTTTCCGAACATAGACATCCTAATCGATAATTGTGCCAAGCATGAATTGCAATCATTTGTGGATTGTTTCGCCTGTTATCATCAGATCATGATGGATGAAGAAGATGCTGAGAAAAAGGCTTTCATTATGCTGTGGGGAATGTACTTCTACAAGATGATGCCATTTGGGTTAAAGAATGTAGGAGCCACCTACATGAGGGCCATGACTACCATTTTTCATGATATGATACACAAGGAGATCGAGGTGTACGTAAGACGATGTTATCATCAAGTCCAAGAAGGCCATTGATCACATGGAATATTTAAGGAAGTTTTTCAATAGATTGCCAAGGTACGACCTGAAACTCAATCCCGCAAAGTGTGCATTTGGGTTTTCCGCCGAAACATTGCTTGGGTTTATTGTGAGTCACCGGGGAATAGAACTGGATCCATCAAAGGTCAAAGCTATTCAGGAACTTCCACCGCCAAAGAACAAGAAGGATATTATGAGTTTCTTGGGAAGGCTTAACTATATCAACGGTTCATAGCACAGTCCACGGTCATCTGTGAGCCGATCTTCAAGATGTTGAAAAAGGATGCCTCCACCAAGTGGACTGACGAATGCCAGAAAGCTTTCGACAGGATTAAGGAATACATGTTAACACCACCAATCTTAGTCTCGCCCGAGCCTGGTAGACCTTTGCTACTTTACATCGCAGTATTAGATGGTGCCTTCGGTTGCGTCCTGGGGCAGCATGACGAGACGGCAAGAAAGGAACAGGCCATTTACTATCTCAGCAAGAAATTCACTCCGTATGAGGCCTGGTATTATCTATTGGAGCGCACCTGTTGTGCTTTGACTTGGGTAGCCCAGAAGCTGAGACATTACTTCTATGCCTACACTACATATCTTATATCAAGGATGGATCCTTTGAAGTACATTTTTTAGAAGCCCATGCCCACCGGCAAGCCAAGTGGAAAATCCTGTTGAGTGAATTTGACATTATCTATGTAACTCAGAAAGCAATTAAGGGATAGGCACTAGCAGACTACCTTGCGAAAACCCAGTGGATGGAGAATATGAACCCTTGAAAACGTATTTTCCTGATGAAGAGGTATCATTCATAGGAGAAAACATTGCAGAATCCTATGATGGCTGGAGAATGTTTTTCGACGGAGCAGCAAATTTCAAAGGAGTTTGCATAAGAGCAATCCTAGTATCGAAAACCAATCAACATTATCCGGTGTCAACTAAGCTCAGGTTCCCATACAGCAACAACATGGCCGAGTACGAATCCTACATCTTAGGGCTCACGATAGATATTGACATGAACGTACAAGAGTTTCTAGTAATCGGGGATTCAGACCTACTCAAACATCAGGACCGAGAAGAATAGGCGACCAAGAACTCCAAGATACTCCCGTATCTGCACCATGTGCAGGAACTAAGGAAGAGGTTCACAAAGATGGAATTCCGACATGTTCCCAGAATCCAGAATAAATTTGCTGATGCATTGGATACCTTGTCATCCATGATACAACATCCGGATAAAAACTTCATCGATCCCATTCCAATAAAGATCCATGATCAGCCAGCTTATTGTGCCCACGTTAAAGAAGAAGGAGACGGAAAGCCTTGGTTTCATGATATCAAGGAATATGTAGCCAAGGGAGAATACCCAGAGCTTGACAATTATACTTAGAAGCGCACACTTCAGAGGTTGTCTAACATTTTCTTTCACAACGGAGGAATCTTGTATACAAGGACTCCGGATTTGGGATTACTAAGGTGTGTTGACACAAAGTAAGCATATAAACTGCTAGAAGAAATCCATGTTGGGACCTGCGGTCCACATATGAACGGTTTTATCTTAGCCAAGAAGATACTCTGGGCTGGTTACTTTTGGATGACTATGGAAACGGACTGTCTCTAGTAAGTCCAAAAGTGCCACCGCTGTCAGATACATGCAGACATGATAAAGGTACCTCCAAACGAGCAGAATGCAACAAGCTTGCCGTGGCCATTCCCCGCTTAAGGAATGGATGTTATTGGACCGCTCGATCCGGCCGCTTCCAACGGGCACAGGTTCATTCTAGTAGCAATCGGATATTACACCAAATGGGTCGAGACATCATCTTACAAAGCAGTGACTAAGAAAGTCGTGGCAGACTTTGTCCGCGACCGTATCGTCTGTCGGTTCGGGATTCCAGAGTCAATCATTACTGATAATGGATCCAACCTCAATAGTGACTTAATGAAAGCTATGTGTGAAACCTTCAAGATCAAACACAAGAATTCCACAGCCTACAGGCCTTAGATGAATGGAGCTATAGAAGCCGCCAACAAACACATCAAGAAAATATTGAGGAAAATGATAGAGAAGCATAAGCAATGGCACGAAAAGCTATCATTTGCTCTATTGGGATATCGCACCACTGTCGCACATCAACTGGGGCAATCCTCTATATGCTGGTTTACGGTACAGAGGTTATCATTCCCGCTGAAGTAAAAATCCCTTCCTTAAGCATCATACAAGAAGCTGAGCTCGACGACGCAGAATGTGTGAAGAGTTGTTACGAGCAACTAGCTCTTATAGATGGGAAAAGAATTAATGCAGTTTGCCACGATCATCTTTATCATAATAGAATGTCCAGGTCCTTCAACAAGAGAGTCAAGCCGAGATAGTTCACACTGGGGCAACTGGTGTTAAAAGAAAATTTCCCCGCATCAAGATGAAGCCAAAGGGAAATTCTTCACCGGGTTCTAACAGGAGGAGCCCTTATACTTGCAGAAATGGACGGAGAAGTTTGGCCGAAACCAATCAATTCAGATGCAGTCAAGTGCTACTATGTGTAATTTTATGCTTTCCTATATGGTGTAATTTGAACTACGTCTGACCTGATTCCCGTTTAAGAGGGGATACGTAGGAAGCCTTATAGGTTCGGTCATAATTCAATAAAATTTTCATTTTTCCCTGCAATTGTAAACTGGGGCAGAATTTTGAGGAGGACCCTCAAAATTCCGAAGTAATTTCAGCCAATCATCATGCAACCGTCAGAAGCATCAACCCATTAAACTGGGGCAGAATTTTGAGGAAGACCCTTAAAATTAGTTGACAAAATCTCCCTCGGGCCCACATGCCCGGTTTCGAGATTTTTCGAAGATAAAGTTTACCCATAATCTCACGAGTTCAGATATATAATTTACTCTTAATTTCATGTCCAAAATTGTGGTCAAAATCCAAAAATACAAATTTTCTAGGTTTTCCTCAAACTCCCAAATTTCTACCAATTTTCATGCTAAAATCCATACATAATCAACGTAATTAACTCATGATAAGTGGATATAGCTTATCTTGCCATTGATGATGAAAACCCCCACTTGAAGCTCTCCAATAATCATCCAAACAAGAGTGAATGGAAATGGTCAAAGCCCTCGATTTAAAGAACCTCACTGCCTCCAGCATTTTTGCACCTGCGGTCACTCGATCGAATTTGCAGTTCCGCAGGTGCGGCCCCACTACCTCTCCTGCAGTATCTCAGCAGACTGCCCTTTCCGCTTCTACGCCTCATCTACCGTAGGTGCGATCCCGCTTCTGTGGCTATATGACCATCATCTGTGGTCTCTTCACTTGTGGCCCAACACTGCATCTGTGTTCCTCATGGCTGCTTCTACGGCTCTCACGTGCGGCCCAAGTCTCACAGATGCGGTTACACTAGAGTACAGTTGTTTTACTTCTTCTTCAAATTCCAAAATTGATCCATTAACCATCCAAAATACACCGAGGCCCCCAGAGCCCGTCCAGTCACACCAACTAGTCCCATAACAATAATGTGGACCTACTCGAGGCCTCAAATCATATCAAACATTGCTAAAATGACAAATCACACTCCATTTCAAACTTGATGAACTTTAGAACTTTGAACTTCTCCGCTCGATGTCGAAACCTATCAAATTACCTCCGATTGACCTCAAATTTTGTACACAAGTCATATTTGACATTAAGGAACTACTCCAACTTCCTAAATCGGAATCCAACCCGAATATCAAAAAGTCCACTTCCAGTCAAACTTCTCAAAAACCTCTATATTTCTAACTTTCGCCAAAAGACTACAAAATGACCGACAGACCTCCAAACCCACTTCCAATCATGCTCGCAATACCGAAATAACCATATAGAGCTATTCCCAGACTCGAAATCCCAAACAGACATCGATAACACTGAAATGCACTTCAACCCAAACTTATGAAATTTTTCCAAAATGCTAATTTCCACAATAGGTGCCGAAACGCTCCCGGTTCATCCAAAACCTGACTTGGACATACGCCCAAGTCCAAAACCATCATACGAACTTGTTGGAACCTTCAAATCCCGATCCCGAGGTCGTTTACTCAAAAACCCAATCCTTGTCAATTCTTCCAACTTAATGCTTCCGAAATGCAAATTCTCTTCCCAAATCAACTCCGAACTTCCCAGAATTCAATTCTGACCATACGTACAAATCATAATACCTGAAGTGAAGCTGCTCCTAGCCTCAAACTACCGAATAATGTGCTATATCTCAAAACAACCGGTCGGGTCATTACATTCTCTCCAACTTAAACATACGTTCGTCCTAGAATGTGCTACGAATTGTGCTGGAGTTGTCTGAAAATCAATGTTAAACACCTTGTGCACCTACCCGTGCTACCACGACTCAGTTGAGCACATTAGCACGATCAAATCTGAAGATATTCTCTTTTATTCAAGCAAATAAGCATAGAACCAAATTTCAACACCCAAAATTCTCTATCAGGTCTGCTGCCAACCTATGAACACAGTATCAATCACCACACGATGCACTGATACATGATTGCATACCTTTGTTGAATCCACACTATGCGATGCGTAACTCACGGGACCATAATAGCACATTCTCTGATAACAATAGCTGAAATTCCACGAATCTGATGCTCCCAAGGCGCCTCATAATATATATATATATATATATATATATAAAGTCTTGTTCTAACCTTTGCAATATTGCCATGATGGATGAGACGTGTAGAAATTCATAACTAATAGCTGAGTCAACAAATCATTGAGTCTATACTCCTGACAAGAACCATTACCTCATCCTGAACCAAATAATGGCATTTTCTCTTTGATATACTTCATATAATCCGATCGCATTGATCCTAGATCAAATAATGTCCCCTCGCCCAACAAGCCACCACAGACATGACCTAAAAGGTCTCACATGATGCCATCATATGCCGATTGGCTACAAACTTGAACGTGATACATAAGGAAATTGAACTATGAAAAGGGCTACTCAACCCACATAACTAATTAGACAACCGAAAAGGTGCTATAAACCTTTCTTAGAAAATGGGAAATAAAAACACACCAAAATAAATGTAAGGCACTATACCCGACATCACATTGTTGCGGCGTACAACCCGATCCAAAAAACATACCCGTGGAGGCGTACCACCCGATCCACACATAGAACTCACATAAGGAGATACACACCAAGCTAAATTTCTCATTACTACTAAATACCAAATATCGAGCACAAGCACGCTAAGTGCATAATACCCTCCCTGGGGAGACATATAGCACCATAAGCTATAAAAAACTCAAGCACAACTGAGGTCCAATATATGATTTAAATCTCAAGAGCCATCCTGCTAACATAACACCATCGCTACGTGAAACCTCAACACATAAGAAATTTATCAAGGCGTTTCACCACTCAAACGGTGCAATATAGTGTTACATGAAATAGTCGACGACGAAATAACATCCAATGTTCGAACACTCCTTCATAAGGAGCGTTATGCTGAAGTGAACACATACGGCCTGATATAGAGCCCACCTTCATATTTAAATCCATCCACAGAGCTCAAGACGATTCTAATCGCACTTTACTAGGCAAATAACCTTTCAAGGGTCCAAAAATACCCCTTTTCCCTATAACTCAAACAACCATCATAACCAGAGTAAACCTCCAAAGTCTACAACCCAATAAACCGAGTGCCCTTAGGCATAAATTCTCAAATTAGCAATATTACCACAATCTTCATACTTGGTTTAAATTCCTAATCAATTAAGTGACGACATGTCACACTCATACAATCTTCTCGTGAGACATACTCCCACGACCTTCCGCACTAAATAACAAGTTTGCACATCCATAAAACTGGCCGCACTAACGCTGTAAAGCAAATCAAGAACTTGTAACCAAGATGCAAAGCATCATACAGAAACATCGACCTCAGGTGATGCTGAAGAAAATACCAGCTTACTCTAAACATCCCAATCCTTTTCCTTCTCATCCGAGATCGTGACACCCTTGTCAACACCGAACCACAACCTTGATCCTCAATTCCAAATTTTATACCGCTCACTGTACCTAACATGCCAATATGCGATAGTGCCAGAATTTCATCATAACTCCCGAAACACTAATAGGATAAACACTTCATCACCTAGAAACTTTTTACTTAACTCATTCCAAGTGAACCATAGCGACAAGCGAGTAACTTCGCATAACCGTAGGACATTCCAATCGTCAAGTAGTGATCTGAACCAGCATAACCCTTTCGAGATCCTCTTATACATAACATGCCATAATACTTGAATACTTCCAAATAAAATCGATTATGGTGGTCGTTAAGCCTCACACGTACCATCACAAATCACATGCATAACTTAATCACGCTGAAGGAACTGATCACTACAATCGATATGCCAATTCAACTATGGCTAACCAATCTAACTTCTTCTAATTTATCATTGATTGCCTTAGAAATAATAATAACTCCATCCAACACATAACGCACTCAATCCGCACTCATCTAGAGTGGCCTTGTATCACGAGACCATGTTGTCTCAAATCCCACGAACCATGTCATACCTTCCTTATGTGCATATTCGCATCCTCAACTGATACACCCATTCTGATAATCCCTCTATGAATCCGAAGTTTGTTTCTCTGATTCATCCAAATGTCACACTGCAAGCCAAAAATATCACAGAATATTCAGAGCCTCCTATCACGACCTGCTGCAAAAGCTCATTTCTTAACCACGCCGTGGGCTTGAAATCCCTACAACACCGCATTGTTTAACCATTGAATTCACTAGGACCGTTGTTGAGAGTCACCCACTCTGGCTTGGTCCCGAATATAATCAACTCCAAGGCTCCGCTGGCACATGAGTACCCATCTCTATGGAGCACTCGATTGAATCACTTCCTTATGAACTACCTCTGTACGAAACACAAAACCTGACTCATCCCAAAGCTCGAACAAGAACCGATAAGGCCATTTATGGCACACATCTCTCAAATCATTTATTCAAATTACCAATTATATTCTTTTCCCTTAGCTTAAATAACTCGCCATTATGTCGATAGCCAGAAGTAGATAACCATGCAACCCAATTGTAGGCGGTGGGACTCTCCCACTTAGCTTGGAGCCACCTGTTACATAATTCTAGAACACACCAAGATTCTTCATCTCTAATTGACATAACCTTGCGGAACCAAACCGCCAAATACCTCAAAATCCTTCCATTAGCATCTTATTAACGCTCTAAATCTCTAGAAGCATTCACATATTCGACTTCTTACCCGATAGCCAGTAGAATTCTTCGCAGAAGCTTTGCCAACCACGTGACTGTTGACGTTCTCGCAGGAGATAACCCACCTGTGGAAATTACACGCCGATATCTTTCAATGTCGCTGCACGAGGTACAAGCACTTCGTCATCCATAAACCATCCTAAGCCCATGCTCATCTACCAATTGTACCAGTCCATTCACTTCTTATGGACATCAACTAAATGTGCGACAGTACTTCCCAATTCAAAGTTATACTGTATCCTTCTTCATATCAAGCAACTCCCTTTCTATTGCATCAAATCTCCCGCCGTATAATAGCCAATATTTCAAGTTAAGCCTGTGGACCCAATCATCATCCACTAAAATTCCCATTGACTTAAAACTTTCCTCAAGGTGTGTAGATATCCTTCCACTGAACTCATATGCTACTCTTCCACTCTCCCACTTTGGGCAAACTTACTTCCTTAAGAAACTACTCGACTTTCGATTCTTACACCCGGCCTTCTAGAAGTTTAACCACCGCATGACACTTACCACATGCTCTTCGCCATCCTTTGCTGCTCAACTGATGCCTTAGATCAAAATCCATCTCAGTAGCACTTGGATCAATAGATTGCTACTAACTTTAAACATTTCCGATGATCATCTTTTCTCAACCTGTTGACATTAGAACATCGATTCAATCCCGAACCACCGCACCCTGTGATCTCTAACAACCGCTTCTTGAATACTATCTCACAATATCCCATCGCACAGGTATTTTTAGAAGATCATAACACTGGCGAACTTAACATATTCAATCGAGGACGATGATACCACGCCGTAAATGAAAATTCCACTACACTTGAAAACACCAAGTCTCGATACTCTATCAACCCAAACCTAAACATCTATAGTCTGATTGACTTTCCTCCGCCAGAAATAAAATACCGAATCTCTGAATCATGCACTGAGAAAATCTCCTTCCAAGTCATACACTGCTTCCACGCATGGACAAGCATCCCACCATCACATCAATATTGTGTGATAACCATTCATGAGCATTATAGCAACATATGCATAGCCTCAAAGCTCCCAGAAGTATAGCTACGATATCTGAAATGATAGAATATCCTTCCACAAGGCGTCGACAATAATCTAATCAACTACGCAAGGGGAAACATCCCGTACCACATTTGTATTACCATTAAGATTCCTCAATTCCTGATTTATAACAAGCGATTCGTGCTGCATAAGAATTAGTAGGAAGGAAACAAAGGCATAAGCCTCAAAGGGATCAAATCGCACGATAAGGAATCAAGAAAGGAAGTACTCCTAATAGCCCTGTAGCCTCTCGAAGATAAGTATAGATGTCTCTGTACCGATCCGCATGACTCTGCTAGACTCGCTCATGACTTGTGAGACCCAAGGGAACCTAGTGCTCTGATACCATATTGTCACGACCCAAAATCCACTAAGGGTCGTGATAGCGCCGGACACCACTATCAGGCAAGCCAACACTAAATGACTAGTAATTTCTCGTTTTAAGTATATTTTAAATTATTTCTCTTATGCATTAAACAATAAATAATAAATTTCACTAAATAAATAGTGATACCTTTAATACTTTTAGACTACTGAATAATCACATATACATCCAGAACCAGGTGTTACAAGTGCATAAGCAAATTTCTAGGAAGTAGAGTAAAATATGATAATTGTCCGAAATACAATTGGACAGAAAAGAACTACTATACTTTGAAAGAGACTCTGCTGGTTGCAGATCTTCTCGAGAGATGCAGCTCACCTAAGTCTTTGTGTCAACCATACCGCTATGCCCAACGAGGGCATTAGACGTACATGTGCATGTGCAACAAAAATGCACAGCAAGTGTAGCACGAGTACGAAAATAACGTGTATCCAGTAAGTATCCCATCTAACCTTGAAGAAGTGGAGATGAGAGGTGATTTCAATAATATAGTAAATCGAGGATTTTTATAAACATGGTTGTAACTCAATAGAATGAAGCAAGTAGACCGTTATTTTATTAAGAGGGAATTTCCAAATTCGTTTTCGTCATTTATACATTTATTCTCAATCCAGGGAGGCAATATCCTCATTTATAAATTTGCAAGTCAAGAAATACAAGCATGCACAAATCATGCCCGAGGTTGTACGGCCCGATCCAACAAACATTTAAATTGTGCACTGCCAGAGGGTCAAATGGCGCGAACCATAGATACATCTATTTAATCTAGCGAGTCGTTCGGCCCATTCCACAAAAGATATACGCATTCAAACATGCAATCAAGAATTCATCAAGGAGCAATTGTTCAAGAAAAGGCAATTTCTCGTCTAAAAGTCAAGAAAATGAAGTTTAACTCTTTTGGAAAATCATTTACCACTTCGATATGATTTAAACAATTTAAATTGTAAATAAGGTTACGATTAATTCAAGTAAAGCATGTTTTTGGGTTCTAGACTACCCAGACCTAAGAATAATAGTAGCTACGCACGGACTCTCGTCACCTCGTGCGTGCGTAGCCCCCACAAATAGAAGTACATAACAAATTAATTCACCTATGGGGACAATTCCCTCAGACGAGGTTAGAAAGGAGACTTACCTCTCTCCAAAGTTTCAAAACCGACATCCACGCCTTTTCGAAGACTCAAATCAATGCACCATGCTTCAAAACTAGCCAATAGTTACTCAAAACCATTAATATATGCTCAATTACTCATTATAATCCAATTTATAATAATTTATAACCCCGATCAAAAATTTGACAAAATCACCCTCAGAGCCACATTCCCGGTTTCCGAGATTTTTCGAAGCCCTAACCTCACGAGTTCAAACATACAATTTACTCTCAATTCCATGTCTAAAATCGTGGTCGAAATCCAAGAATACAAATTTTCTAGGATTTTCTCAAACTCCCAAATTTCTAAAAAAATTTATGCTAAAATCCATACATAATCAATGTATTTAACTCAAGATAGGTAGGGATAGCTTACATTTCCATTGATGATGAAAATCCCCACTTGAAGCTCTCCAATAATCATCCAAACAAGATTGAATGGAAGAAAACGGGCGAAAACCCCCGATTTAAAGAACCTCACTGCCTCTAGCATTTACGCACATGTGGTCACTCGACCGACTTTGCGGTTACGCAAGTGCGGCCCCACTATCTCTCCTGCGATTTCTCATCAGGCTGCCCTTTTTGCTTTTGCACCTCACCTACCACAGGTGCGGTCCCGCTTATGCGGCTATATGACCGCATCTACGATCTCTTCACTTCTGGACCAACACAGCATCAGCGTCCCTCATAGCTATTTCTATAGCTTCACACCTGCAGCCTAAGTCTTGCTGGTGTGGTTACACCAGAAGGCAGTTGTTTTACTTCTTCTTCAAATTACAAAATTGATCCGTTAACCATTCGAAATCCACCCGAGGCCCCCGGGACCCCATCTAATCACACCAACCAGTCCCATAACATAACGCAGACCTACTCGAGTCCGTAAATCACATCAAACAACCCTAAAATCACAAATCACACTCCATTTAAAACTTGATGAACTTTAGAACTTTGAACTTCTTCGTTCGATGCCAAAACCTATGAAGTCACCTCCGATCGACCTCAAATTTTTCACACAAGTCATATTTGATATTACGGACCTACTCCAACTTCCGGAATTGAAATCCAACCCCGATATCAAAAATTCCACTTCCGGTCAAACTTCTCAAAAACCTCCAAATTTCTAATTTTCGCCAAAAGACTCCAAAATGACCTACGGACCTCCAAATCCACTTTCGATCGTACTTCCAATAGCGGAATCACCATACAGAGCTATTCCTAGACTCGAAATCTCAAACGGACATCGATAACACTAAAATGCACTTCAACCCAAATTTGTGAAATTCTTCCAAAATGCTAACTTTCACAATAGGCGCTAAAAGGCCCCTGGATCTTCCAAAATCCGATCCATACTTACGCCCAAGTCCAAAATTATCATAAGAATATGTTGGAACCTTTAAATCCCGATTCTAAGATCATTTACTCAAAAACTCAATCCTTGTCAATTATTCCAATTTAAAGCTTTCGAAATGCAAATTATTTTCCCAAATAAACTTTCAACTTCCTGGAATTCAATTCTGACCATATGTACAAATCATAATACCTGAAATGAAGCTGCTCCTAGCCTCAAATATTGAACGACGTGCTAGGACTCAAAATGACCGGTCGGGTCGTTACACCAATATTTTTGGCTAAAATGGAATTTCTTCAAGAAATTTCCGAGCCATTCAGTTTCTTCACCGGCCTTTTCTAGGGCTATAAAATCATCTTTTATTGTAGAGTGTCAATGCACATTTGTTTGGATGATTCACAAGACACTGCTCCTCCACTAATTGTAAAAATATATTCACTTGTGAATTTAGTTTTGGTTGATCCGGTGATCCAATATGCGTCACTATACCCCTTAATAATCGCATGATACTTATTATAGTATAATTCATAGTCATGGGTATATTTCAAATATCCCAAAACTCATTTTATTGTCATGACCGTTCAATGCAAAGTTTCTTATGTCGTAGACTAATACATCTCAACTTTCTATTGTATATAATATTATTGACTATACTTAATATATCAATAGTATATTATAACAATAGCTGAAATAATTGGCATCAATTGTGGCTACAATCTTTTGATATATAATACATGTCGCAATCGCCATTTCAAGCATCTGTATGATATTTATTCATATGTCTATATGATATACAAATTATAGTACCTTCATTCATGAAACAAATCCAACTTGTAATGGATTTTGGTCATGTTCATCGGTTGGTTCACCTCTTTATAGACTAACATATTAATACATTTGTTCCATGTTTATACAAAACATACAAATCCACTTTTCATGAAAAGTCACAGCCATCCACGTGACATCCTTTCATAAAAAAGCTAAACATTATAAAAATTTAAGAAAGAACAAATTATTTCTGGAAAGGAACGTAAACAACTTTGGAATGATGGTGCTCACCGTAAGAGGAGCATTATTCTTTTAGGAACTATGATTTTTTGATGAAGAAGTCATTTTTATCACAAGGGAAGAAGAGATTTTCTATGAAGAAGAAGGTTAGAAAAAGTTGAAAACAAATACAAATCGAGTAAAGAGAGTTTGAAAAATTATGAAGTGTAAATGAAGAAGTTTGATGTGTATAAGTAAAGAAATAGGCTGCTAAAATCGTGACCATAATACCTCAATAACTAGAAAAGTCGTGCTAAATCATGGGAAGTCGCATGTTCGGAGCATCAAATGCGGAGAGATGTGCGTCTAATCAATCGTCGGAGACTTTTCAGAGGGGGTCAAAGAATTTCCCGCCAAAAAGGTATCTCTACTAACTTCCCGGTGACACAAAGTTATGCCACTGGAAAGTAGAGAGGCTATCTATATATAGGTAAAATATGTTCATATTTAATGATCACATGAGAAAGTGGCACGTGGAGCTGAAGATAGAAGATAGTCGGGTCCGAAGGTAACGATCTCGTTTGTGACCAGAGAGAATGATATTTTTAAAGGCGAAATAAATGCATGCCACCCGGTAGCATTTAATGAAGAATATTCTATAGCATTAAATGCATGGGCCGTTACGGAGAATATGACATTCATTGCCTATCGATTACATTCTTCAATGACCCTCATAATTGTCATTTAAAAGGGGCTTGATCCTAGGTCCTTGTTCCCTGGGTGCAGCTATAAATAGTAAGCTCTATCATCATTGTAAGAACACGAATTTTCTAACAAGTATATATTATACTTTGCTCAAAGCTCAATAACATTTTACTCTAGCTTATTTATATTGTTCTTACTGCCTCCGAAAGCTCTACTTCCGTGACCAAGATATTTACTGTTTATCTCAATTTTAAGGCTAAGTTTTACATTCTTACCTAATTTGTTTATTATATTTGGATTAACTCGGTTCACTTATCTATTAACCACGTATAAATTTAATGGTACCGTTTTATGGATAAACATATATACTTGAAAAGCGCAGTCGGAAGATACATTTAAATTTCTTAAGCTTCTTTGTAATCTATGTTTGAAACAAGAAAATCAGGTAAGTAAAGAAATGCTAGTTCAACAAAATGGAATAGTATAAAATAATTTTGAGCCCACAAGTTGCTTGTGTGTCCTTAAGAAATTTAATGCCCTCACTGTTGCCCAAGGTTATGGATTACTTCCTCCTAAGATAGAACGGAAAAATTATTTTGTAGTACTGGCAATCAAAATTACAGAACATCGGGGAACTCAACAAGCATAGCAAATCACATTTGACACTTATGTCTATTTAGAAAATAATGCAACAATGTAGAAAAGATGGAAGAAACTTTTAGATTTTTTCATATATAAAAATATAAGGTCAAGCCTCTAAATTTATAAACAATGAAAAAGTGAAATGATCAGGCATAATCCAAGAGGTGTCTCCTCCATTTCCTATTCACATCCTTTAGAAAAAAACCCAACATGATCCACTTTCATATTAAGTTTATGAAATATAACTAAAAAAAAAAAAAAAACTACTCTTGCATCTATTTAGTGATGAAATTAAATTAGATTGTTATTAGTCACTTGAGATAATGCGACAAAGACATGGCTTCCTACACAGGAACTGATGCGAAAAATAACTTTATCTTTTTGGCTGCTATTGAGGTTCGTGAATTTCTCACTTTCTATATTTAGTTTTGACATGTGAGTTTTTCTTGTTTTTTTTTTAATTATATCTTTGTATCTTATCATCCTACGTCTGAGTTTGAACCTTTTTTGTCCCTACCTTCGAGGCATTTGTTTTGTTGTAGGCAATTGCAGTATGTAAGGTGGACCAATAGCAAATTGAAACAATACGTATATATATAAATATATATAGTTGAAAAGAAAAAAAAAAACAGGGAAATCTATATTGTGCTGTTAACTATATTTCAGCAATGCTTATTTAATAACGTGCCACTGGCCCCATTAAGTGGACTCTGACTTGACATATTCATATATAGTCTCACTAAATTTTTCGAGCTTATCAAACTTTTCTACCTTAAATAAAATTAAGAGTGTCGATTTTATAGAAGAAGAAAACTTTTCACTAATTTCACTTGATATTAGGAACTTCAGAAATGTACCGCACACCAGTACTTAAAACCAATTATCATTAATTTGATGCCTTTCGTACCATAGTGCATTGTGCTTCATGTTGTTATTTTTAGTACTAAAAGACCAACGAATTATTTAAAAGTTACAATCTTATCTCTATTGTCGTAAAAGGTCAAAATAATTTAGTAAATACTTTGTTTGATTCTGCTAATTATTTTAATGGAAATTCTTTAGTTGTTGTTCAATCATAATCAATTGAGTTCAAAATTGATGTTCGACCACAATAACATGCATGGATAAGATAAGATTGAGTCTCAAATAATAAACAATGATGAGAATGGGACTAGCTAGATTAAGTAAAAAATGGTCGAATTAATCAAGTCAAGCCCTTCCAAAATTCAACTCTATTTAATTAATAGTAGGACAATAGTTAGAGACAATTGAAGTTTGCTTCTGGAGAGTAAAATTAAAAAGAAAAAAAAGAACATTAAATAAAGCGTCGTATCGCTCAGCTGACGATTATTGGGTAGTTTTAAATCTTACCGTCGTATTGATCTACATCTCATTCAGTGTAATTATTTTATTATTGGATTTGTACTTGAGTGCAAAATAAAAAAAATCAGTGAGTTGATTTTTGTATATTGTAAGCTTTACTCTGAAAATAGCACCCCTCTGATACTGTCTCTCAACCTGATATATTACTTTCAGAGAATATTTTGTTACTATTATTAATGTCTCCATCTCTGGGTTTCTTCAAACACTCTGATCTTCAAAAATAATGTTTCTTGGGCTATGTAACAACTAAAAGTAATATCTCTAGTATTTATATTAATCTAATAAATATATGATATACGTTTGTATAAATATAATTATCATTACAAATATAATATATATAATATACTTTGTGCTAAACACTCAATATGAGTACATTTTTAAGGATTAGTTACCTCCTATGGTAAAGGTTGATATCTTATTTATTTTAAATAAATATCATTCTAAAAAATATATTCTATAACTACATTTTGATATTTATTGTCAAATACCTATTTATGACCATCTCCTACCCTTAAGGCATAAAATACGTTGCGCTCTCTCTCTCATAAAATACGCTGCCTCTGTGGCTTGACCCTAATGAAGGCAATGAAATCTCCATGGCCAACTCCAGTATGTTTCTTCTACTTCTTCCTTTCCCATTTTGATTGTTTTCTTGTGCCCGTATGTTTCTTCTTCTTCTTCCTTTCCATGGCAAGGAATTTTTTGGGACTTTAACTTCTTGGCAATTTCTTCTTCAGTGGGTGCTAGCAATTTCTTCCGATTCGTTACCAGCGGGTGCTAGCCAAATTCAGTTCTGGGACTTTAACTTCTTCAGATGCGTTACGGATGCTAGCAATTTCTTCTTCAACGATCTTTCTCGTTTTCTACTTCTTTCTCTCATCGCTGCTTATGGAATCATTGTCAGAATCCGATGGATCGTCGAAAAATTGAGACTAAAATAGGTCCTCTGAAGTTTGGGGTTGAGCAATTTGAAGATTCTGTTAACTTTTTAAAGAGCATTTCAATGTATCTCGCTGTATTTCATTGTATTCACTATGTATTTTTCATTGTAATTCAATATATCTCGTTGTATTCCATGTATTTCATTGTATTCAGTGTCTTTTTTCTCATTGTATTTTAATGCCTCCCGTTGTATTCTATGTATTTCATTGTATTCACTATCTCGCTATATGTCATGAATATATTCATATGTTTTTTCTAATGAATATAATTTATGTATTTAGATGTATTATATAATTTCTCTGAATATTGCTATATTTTTGGGATATTTTTCGGTCGAAAATATAAAATGTGTGTGTTATAATTGAGTTTATTGAGTTATATTAGGAGTCTATTATGTTAATTGATTCACTTTCTGTTTTAAAAACAGTTCAATCCCCTATTTCACGCTGTGAATACAGTCGAATACAATAATATGTCCACTTGTAATCCCATGTTTCACTTCATGAATACAGTCGAATACATTCGAATACAACAATTGATTAGTTGAACTTCCCTGATTCACGCCTATTTTTGCTACTGTATTCATGAATACAATAGTTTAAATACACCAAATACATCTAATTATAGAAAAGGTATCTATAATCCGTAATATAGCGAATGCTATCTATAGATGGCTAATTACTGCTAAAAGATATTAAAATTTTTTCAATTTTTAACGAAAGCTATTGTGCTAGTCACCATAACGTGAACAAACGTTGTGCTGGACAATAGGGTTATACCGTTATAGGGCCACGAGTAGGAAATCATGAGAGGATGACTCTGTTTATTATTGACAATATATGTCTGCGGTGCTGTGTGCTTCGTCATTTTTTTTATTTTTTTATTTTTATGACATGTGGTTCTTTGAATGTTTGTATCTTTTAAAATTCTCTCTTCACTCTTTTTTATTTATCATCCACTTTTCCCAAGTTTGAGTGGGTTTAAGTGGGATTCAAAAATATCTAACTTAATTAACGAGGTATCTTTAATTAAGCTAATGGGGCCTATCATAAAAGTTGAACAATATTAGAAAGGGCCCGTATTTGCGAGTTTTTTTTTTTTTTAAATTTTTATAAAGCACCATCTTTTAGGTCTAATTAGCCATTTATAGATACCCTTTGTTATATTACGTGTTATAGATACATTTTATGTTTTTATACAATGTATTTCATGTATTTAAGATGTTGTATTCATTAACACAACCAAAAAAATAGGCGTAAAAACTGAAATTCCAGCTAAGTTTGACATGTATTTAGTTGTATTCAAGTGGCATTAACGTTAAATACAGTACGTATCTGCGCAAAATCTGGAAGGTTAAACTGCTTAAAAACGGAAGAAAATCAAATCACATGATATTCTCCTAATTTAACTCAACGAACTAAAATGATTCCTCATTAATCTGTATTTGAAAGATACATAATAAAGATTATAGCTGAATAAAGAGAAATACATATGAATAATACAGTTGAGTAGAACGGTATACAGTTGAATACAATAAAACATAACTTAATTCATCTGAATAAAACACTTGAGTACAACAAAATACAACTGAATACAGCTGAATAAAACTCTTGAATGCAACAAAATACAACTGAATACAGCTGAATAAAACTCTTGAATGCAACAAAATACAACTAACTTCTGCTGAATAAAATAGTTAAATATAACTACTACAAATGAATACAACTGAATACAGTTGTGTAAAACACTTGAATACAACTAACTACTAATGAATCAAAGTGACGGTAGCCAATCAAAGTGATGGTAGCCAATTTTGATGACGTTAATGATAAGATCTTTTATATCTTTGCCTTCCATGCGCCAAACACCGAGTCCGACTATCGGCATCTGGAAGCCGCTGTTGAGTGTAATCACCATTTCTGCAGATTTTTCAATTTCTTTGGGACTTGATTGCTTGGAACTTGTGAATCTGTAATAACTACAGCCGAATAAAACCATCAAAATCAACGAATTAAACTTACCATAAGCGATTGTAATGGAGTGATAATGGAGGAGAACTAGAGAATTTGGGTGGGAGAAGAGGTATGAATCGAGGGTTGAGGGAGAAAGAGTAAAGTGTAAGCAAAAAGAGAGATAGAACGTGGTTAGTCAATTTTACGGTGATTATGTGAGAGACAAGACTAAAAAGGAGAGAGAGAAATATTATTTAGCGAGAGAAATATTATTTAGCATATATGGTGCCTTAAATGTAGGATGTAACTATAATTAGATATTTAGCTATAAAGTATAAAAGGTATCTATATGATGTAATATTTTAAAATGGTATTTATTTAAAATAAATAGGGTACTAAGGTTTTCTATAGGGTGTAAAAATTCCTCTTTTTTTTGGTAATAAACGATGTATTCATACAACAACAACTAAGAGTTATTACAACTAGAGCTCATTCTAGGTAATATAGTGCCTAGCCTGTCTCTTTTTAGTACATGAACAACAAAAACAGGCGGAATAGCATAAGTTTGCAAAGTACAAAAAGTGCCTAAGCTGCAACCATTTTTAGCTAACTGGTCCGCTACTCCATTAGCCTCTCTAAAAACATGCTTCAGTTGTGGATCATTCGCCTTCCGTAATAAGTACCTACAATCATCAATTAAATTTTGGTATAGACAGTTATTTGACTTTAGGAGGTTTAATAGTTTCAAACAGTCCGTCTCTATTACTTATGGGAAGAGTTTTTCTGTTAGTGCTAGTTTGACTCCATGGAGGAGGGCCAGGATTTCCATATATATGTTAGTAGCATGGTCGAACACCCATATTGAACCCTAGAATCCATCGACCTCTATCATCTCTAAACACCCCTCATATTCCTCCCACTCCTATATTTCCCACACATGAGTCGTCAATATTTAGTTTATAAAAGTTGGGGTTGGGCAGTTTCCATTTTACAATATTTTTTTCCATGTAAAGGAATTCCATGGCTTTGCTAATGGGTTGACCTATGGTGATAGGGGTTTTAATTCCTCGAAAGAGAATCCCATTTCTGAAGTTCCAGATATGCCATAGGAAGAAAGGGAGAAGGTCGGACCAGAGTAGGTGACTGTTAAAAGATTTCCTGGACATGAGTTAATTTTTGAGCCAATTATGTAGGGTATTTTTTCCTAAGGGATTCTGAGAGAAAAGATGTTTTATATTGGTTTGATCCCAGATTTGTCTAGAATAGTTACATCGGAAGAAGATATATTCTATGTCCTCAGTTTCCCTGTTGCACATGTTACAAGTGTCTTCGTGGCAAATTCCTCTTTTGGTTAGCATGTGCTTAGTGGGTAACCTGTCCCAAAAGATTATCCAAAGGAAATTTTTTAATTTGTTTAGGGAGTTGATTTTCCAGAGCCAGGCTAAGTTTTTTCCATTGCCTATAAATTCTGAGACAGCTTCATAGGCAGCTTTAATTGAAAAATAGTTGTGACCCTTAGAGTCCCAAGTGTATGAGTCAGTAGTGGGTCTGGTTTGTTTTATATAGATGCAGTTTATCTTAGGTACTATGTCAGGGGGCAGTTCGAATGATATGTTTCTAAGGTCGAATATTCCATTTTTAATAGCCTAGGAGAGCTTTAGGTCAAGCTCTCCATCTAGTATGGGGCCCTGGATGTAGTCTCTCAGGGCTCCTAATTGATTTATCTATTTATCGTGCCACAGGCTAATAGATGTACCATCTCCTACCTACTAGCCATTTGGTGTTGACGTTGCAAATTTCAGAACCCTTCCTAATTACTTTTCAAGTATGGGAACCTATATTCTTGCTTTTCCTATGGTTATATTTACTAATAATTTTGGCCCATAGATCTTCTTTCTCTTTTCTATATCTCCAAGCTAACGATGCGTTGAAAGAGGAATTTTTCCAATGGGTGTTAGGAATACATAGGCCCCCTTATTTTTTAGGCATCACGATTATGCTCCATTTAATAAGATGGCATTTCTTTTTTTCCTCTGTGCTACCCCATAGGAAGTTCCTTTGAATAGATTCTATCTTGTTGAGGTTTGTTTTGGGGAGATCATAAATCTGCATGACGTGATTCGGGATTGCAGCTAAGGTAGCTTTTATGAGGATTGTCCTACCTACCATATTAAAGAACTTTGTTTTCTATCCTGTTAGTCTTTTTTTGTAGGATTGGCATTGGGCATAGGAAAGCCTGGGTACTTACCGAAGTTATTAGTATATCTCATTGAAAAGCAGCTGATGATATGATCTTTTTGACCCGTAGGGGTATTTGATGGGTTTTTTTTATCTTGGAGCCAATTCCATGCTTTGTCTTTTAGACAAATAATTTTATTTTTCCTTCTTCTTTGCATGGTGGTGATTTGGAAAATTTTTTTGTTAGAGTCACCATCTTGGAACCATTGAACCCTGGATTTGAGCTTCCAGAAATTCTCCTCTTGCCTGAGTACAATATTGTACTCGTGTAAGAGTTCGTTTTCCAGATTTATGAGGAATTGACTATGGGGGTAGTTTTGTGAGGACTGAATACCGTTTAATCTAGCTAGTATTTTTCTCTTCCATTTGAAAAGGTTACCAAAAGTATTTTCATTCCATTCGATATCCTTAGAATAGAAGATATCTATGGTTTTAGTGATATTTGGTTGGTCAGACCAAAAGTTATTGACCAAGGCTCTAAATGTGGGGTGAGATAGCCACATAGTTTCTATTCTAAAGATATTGCTATTAGTAGGGAAACTTTTGAAAAAATCTAATTTGATTGGACAATGGTCTGAGTGGCTTCTAGTTAGATGCTTGACATTAGCTTCTTGGAATAGTTCTAACCATTCCTTGTTCGCAATGCATCTATCAAGCCGTTCCATAATTACGTTTTTATAATTTTTGCTCTTGTTAGTCCAAGTAAACTTTGGGCCCTTAAATCCCAAGTCCACAAGGCCATATTGGTTCATACAATCTAGAAACTTTGAGACTCTATTATAATTGATGGGTAACTCTCCAAATTTTTCTGAGGCACGAGTGACTTCATTGAAGTCTCCTGCGACTAGCCATGGACCTTTATAGTTACTAGCTTTTATTTTTAAATTATGCCATAGAATTAGTCTTTCTTCCAAGAGATTACTAGCATAGATAATAGAACATAACCAATTTTTTGTTGAATTTTGTACCTTTACCATGGCGTGTATCTCTTGATCCGTTCCACCAATTTGGTTGACCATTATGTCTCTGTTGTTCCACATGAGTACAATGCCCCCTGAGTTTCCATTAGCGGGCATTTGGATGAGGCTAGAGTATCTGAAATCATGTACCAAGACTTTGTGGTCCTCCATTTTAGTTTCTATCGAGGCCACTATGCTAAGTCGATGATAATCTAGCATAGCTTTAAAAGCTCGTCTAAATTCTACGCTATTTGCTCCTCGACAGTTCCAAATGATCATATTCATACTTATGTTTCTACTTGATACTCCCCTTTCATGGCTACTGGTGGGGCTATGGCTGCTCCTCATGCCCTCCAGTTGTGTCCAGTAGTGAGTAAACATTGTTGAGACTAACACCACTGCATGCTGGTAAAGGCCTGGGGGTTCATTTTCCTGATGGAGATAGAGCACTTCCTCAAATCCACTAGGCAACTTAAGATGAACCTTTTTTCTTTTCTTTCTTGGAAGACCATTATTTTTGGGTATCTTAACACCCCATGCTCCACTATTCTTTCTGTTGGGATTTCTTCATCTACTTCCTCCTCTTCCATCAAAGTTTGTCTCAGATTCTGTAGTGTTGGAGGAGCCATATGTGCTTGGCTTGAGCTTTGAAGGGGTAAGGGTGGGACTGTTCTGGGTAGAGGGGATAAGGGGGTATTGTTGCTGGGTTGTGAGTTTGGCTAAGCTAGAGTAGTTTGGAAGGTAGGGGCTAGGGTTGGAGGGTTTGCATGGGACAGGTAGATTGGAAGGTTGGGGTTGGACATGCTATACGTGGGTTGTTGGGGCCATGCATGGGAGATCCATGGAGATGGGTGTGGACCTAGATTCATTTACATAGGATGGAGCTGTTGGGGACTCATCCATGGGCGAATCATCGCATTATTTAGGCCCAGTTGCATCCGCTACAATCTGTGCTAGGTAGAATGGATCCCCTATTTGGACTATAAGATCCCTCCCTTCTAGTTATAGGCTTATGTTCAAAGCATGGCCCATGAGACCCCATTCCAACTAAGATTGGGGAGCATGGTCTGGTTGTATGGGCCTTGTAGTGAAGATCAGAGGGGTTTGTGGTTGGTTTGTGAGTTGTGGCATCGTCCAAACATTCCTTCGTGGCCTAAGGTACCTCCTGTTGTGGTTGTTGGATGGTAGTCTTGGCATCTTGTGATTTGTTTTTTCTTTGGATTGAGTCTTTTAGAGTAGTGGAATCGTTACTAGTGAGTAAGCATCTATTTGAATCCGTTACTTAAGTAGTAGGGCCATTATGTGTTGAAAAGGTTATGTCCATCCTAGAAGTCAAGATGTCTTGTTCATTAATGGGATTATGACTCGGGGTTGACAACGAATGATGTTGATTTGTACTATGGTTGTTGTAGGGGGCTGATGGCTTGCAAAGGTGAAATGGAGGTGTTAGTTTGTGGGCTAATAAGGTTTTGCATTAATGAGGAGGATTGGTTATTTTATAGTAGGGTCTATATCCATTGATCGCTTTTTGTTGTTTTCCTCCGCTGGTACTACTGCTAAAGGGCTATCTTGGGTTTTTGTTTGGGAGGAGTTATTGCCCAAGGGTGTATATGAGTTAAGGGGTGAGTTAATGGGGGAGGGTTGTATTTCTAGGTTGGTTATATCAAGGTCCTTTGTGCAAGGGCTAGAACTTGGTTTGTCTTTGTGATGTTGATATCTTATGTCTTTATGAAGGGTATTGTCCTTTTGTTGGCTTTGGTTTGTAGGGGAACGGGGGGAATAGCAAAAATCTCACCTAAGGGCTGAGTATTGTCCATCGGGTTTTGGTTTCCCTTATTATTTGGTGATAGCTTCTGGGCATTTGTAGCATCAGCTTTTTGCCATTGTTGTGTACTTTGGCTATGCTATTTTGTAGTCAATCCTTTAGAGCACTCTAGATCTTTTCTAGGGTTTAAATTATGTGGATTGTTTTGATACTTTTTGTTTTTCTTTTGGTGGGAAATAATCGTTCATTGGTCAATCTTTTGTGTGATAGCCTCCACCGTGTTTGGCTTGGGCAAGGTTTTGGATGGATTTGTTCTTTGTTGTTCCACCATCTTTGGATTTTGGTAAGGGCAACTACTCAAGTTATGTCCAAGCCTGCCACAATTTGTGCATAGGAGATTGAAGCCCTCGTAGGTAATTTGTTGTATATGTTTGCCGATCACAATGTAGGTTTTTAATTGTTTTTCTATGGGTACCATTACGCATAGTCGAGCATACTTACCTCTTAGTGCGGATTTGGTGCATGCGTCAATGCGTATTAGTTGTTCTAGCTTTTCTCCAATTTTTTGGAGTATATCGTAGTCATAGAATTCAGTGGGTAATTCTGGGAATCTTGCCCATATGGCTGAGTATGTTAGCGCAGCTTTGGAAGCTACGAATATGGGCTCCCATTTTCTTACTGTGAGGAATTGATTCCCTATGAACCATGGTCCTTCATGAAGGGCCTTGTTATAATTCTCATCTTTAGAAAATTTTATTAGGTAATAGACGCATCCTAGGTCCACCAGAGATAGGGTTTCAGTTGGTTTCCATATTGCATATAACTTGTTTTGGAGAAATTGGTAACAAACTCTCCTGCCAAATATTTTGATAATAAGAGCATTGGTCCAGTTTTTGTATAAACGCTCCTTATCCGATGAGGTGATGGGAATGAAGAACTTTGGATTAGGGTAGTTATCAGTTTCATCTTCCTGTTCATAGGAATCCACATTTTGTAGTACTGTAACTTGGCTACCCTATGATTCATTGTTTGCGATATTACATATCAAGGTGTCCGGGAAGGACAACCTCTTTGTAGGGTTTGTTATGTCTTTTGCTTTTGTTGCTGGTTCACCCATGGGTTTTCCTCTACTAATTTCTATGTACATTGGTGAGGTTGTATTGAGGGAAGGGCCTGGCATTATCATTTGGGCTACTTGCTCATTTCTTAAAGCTTGGCTGGACATCTCTCCTGTTAAGGCATTGAGGGTCAATTCTTTTTGGTTCAAATAATTTAGTTCCTTAGTGTTCATCTAGGGAGGATGAGGGAAAGAAGGTGAGGAAAAGAAGAAGCTAGGGAGTTTGATGAGGGATCCTTTAGAGAGAAGGTAGAGCCTTTCTCTCTCTAACCCATTTCATAATTTTATTTGCGAGGGGTTAATTAGATAGGATGACTTAATATTTCTAAAGAGGAACTTTTTCTAACTTTATCTTTTTGTACAGTTTATGGAAAGCATTAACTTACTAGAGTACACTAAATTGGGTTAGAAGTACAATTTGAATAAATAAATCCTCTAATGAAATATCTGGGCCAATTAAAAACTGAATTAGTCGTACCATTTGTCTTGAAGAGTAAGTGTTACGTAACTAATTAAAAAAATGGATTAGTCGTAATACTTATCTTGAAGTGTAAGTGTTATGTAACTAATTAACTATATCAAGTACTTGCATGCGTTTATACTGATTTCTAATAACTTTTTCTTTTAGAAAAATAATTCTGAAGAAAAAAGTGATTTAAATGAGCTCAAGTAAAAGATTTTTGAATAACATTTGGTTTGGTTAGCCTGATATCAGGAGGGCTCGAACTGATATCCACAAGAAGTTTGGACTGATTATTGCAAGGGCAAAGATCTTTTTTTAGCCCGCAGCCTCTATACCGTAAAAACCGATCTCAAACGTGTTAAGAATGATCCCAAAATTTTAATTGATCCGAATTTCTCACTCTCGGGAGTCGTGATGGTGCCTACTAATACGAGCTAGGCAAGTTAATTAATAGCACAATTTACCTTTTTACCCATTTTATATTTAATAATTTCGAAGTAATAATATTTAAACAGCGGAATTTAACATAAGCGGAAGAAAAACAATAAGCTATCTGAACATCAATATCTAATACAACTGTTTGAGTCTCGACTACCCAGAACTGGTGTCACAGTTTCACAGACGGTCTAAGAATACTACAAATAAAGGTCTGAAAGAATTAAATACAACACTGTCTCTGGAAATACATGTCAAAAATAGGAAACTAAATAAAAGGAGACGCCAAGGCCTACGGACGCCTGAAGGGCTACCTTGGGTCGCCTGATGAACTAGAATCAGCAATCTCACTGCGGTCCGAAGTTTACAACACTGGGGTCTGCACAAAAGAGTGCAGAGTATAGTATCAGCACAACCGACCCCATGTGCTAGTAAGTGCCTAGCCTAACCTCGGGAAGTAGTGACGAGGCTAGGACCAGACTACCAAATAAACTTGTGCAGTTATATAATATACAACAAAAAGTAAAGCAGGTATAAGCAAGTGAAGATGGGAAGGGGAAACATACTGCGGAGGTATACCGGTATTAGCAGTAAATCCAGAGTAACAGTCTAAGGGCATCTTAGGATTCACTGCAAACAAAAGAAAACTAATACCCAAAATAAACATACTTGTATCAAAAATTGTTGCAGCGCGCAACCCGATCCCAATATATAATATCAACACTGTTGCGGCGTGCAACCCAGTCCATATCATTTATCATTGTTGCTGCGTGCAACCCGATCCACATATAATATTATTGTGGTGTGCAACCTGATCCACATATCATATTGTTGCGGCGTGCAACCCGATACACATATAATGTTGTTGCAGCATGCAACTCGATCCACATATAATATTGTTGCGGCGTGCAACCTGATCTACATATAATATTATTGCGGCGTGCAACCCGATCCACATATAATATTATTGCGGTGTGCAACCCGATCCACATATAATATTGACAACAATCATAACAAGAGTCCCGAGAAGGGATCAATAAGGACTACACTATCACGATAAGGCATTCAACAGCATAAGTAATTACGTCCCGGCAAGGGAGAAACAACTATAACCAAACTTGTTACAACACCTAACTACCACAGCTATAAAAATAATCCTTACCCAACACAAAGAATCATCAACCTAAGTATTTGTAATATCAATTAATAACACAATGCAAGGAAACCACAATTCAACAATAGCCCGGCAAGGGGGCAACATAATGATCTCTTCTCTTTCTCACTTTTACTTCACAATTCACTTCACAACTTGAGTCAATGCTCTATAGTTTCAATTATCACTTATACTTTCACAATTCATTATATCACTGGAGCCCACGCTCCTCAATGTTCGTAAGCCACAATTCTTTCCACAACTTTACACAACAAACAGAAATCTTCACCAAGGCGTGAATAATGCAACGAAGTCATGAAAATCACAATATAAGACTCACGGCCATGATCGACACCAACGTATAGATACTCGTCACCATGCCTATACGTCGTACTCAACAAGAAATAAATAGAAAATAGGACACAACTCCTAATCCCTCAAGCTAAGCTTAGACCAAACACTTACCTCGATGCCACGAACACAATTCGTGTCTCAATTATAGCTTTACCCCTTGATTCCACCACCAATTCGCTCGTATCTAGTCACAAGTTACTTAATTACATCAATAAACTCTAAATGAATCAATTCTAATGCATGAAGATGAATTTTCTAAAGTTCTACCCCAAAATTCAAAAATCGCCCCCGGGCCCACTTGGTCAAAACCCGAGGTTCGAACCTAAACCTGATTGCCCACTCCCCCACGAACTCAAATATATAATTTATTTTGACATTGGACCTCAAATCGAGGTCCAAATTTCCAATTTTTGAAAAACCTAGGTTCTACCCAAAACACCCAATTTCCCCCATGAAAATCATTGAATTTGAGTTGAAATCATGTTAAAAGATGTTAAGGAGTGAAGAAAATGAGTTAGAAATCACTTACCAACGTTTTGGAGAAGAAAGGTTGTTTGAAAAATCGCCTCTTATGTTTTTGGGGTTTTAAAAAAAATGAAAATAACTAAAAATCCCGTCTAAATATACCCCTCCGAGACCCCTGTATGGACCGCACAAAATGGACCGCGGCCGCACAGCCCTCCCTGTGTACTGCAGTGACACGTTGTAGTATTTTGGCCATAAAGTTCTATATAGATGTCCAAATTATTTTTTCTTTACCTTTCTGGAAACTAGACACAAAGGGCTATAGCTTTCATTTTTGAATCATCTTAAAATTCCTTGTAAATCAAAAGATATAGGCTTCCGAAGTCGGACGAGTGAAGTTATGCGGACCGCACAAAATGGACTGCGGCCGCACAGCCACCAGTGCGGACAATACAAAATGGAGTGCGGACCGCACTGGCAGGTTTAGAGATTTGCACTTCTCTGAACCTCCAACTTCCATGTTTTAAGCCTAAGACACCCCGGAACCTACCTGAAACTCACCCGAGCCCTCGGGACTCCAAACCAAATATGCATACTAACTCAAAAACATCATATAGACCTAATCGTGCGATCACGTCATTAAAATAACATGTAAAATTATGAATTAAACCTCCAAACTCAACATTTCCATCAAGAACTCTCAAAGTTCATAACTCTTCAATCGGAAGTCCAACTCACGTCAAATAAACTCCGTTTTTCACCAAATTTCACAGTTATCTTTCAAATACTATAAGTTTGTACCGGGATCCAGAACCTAAATACGGGCCCGATAATAATAGTTTCAAACATTAATTCTTTTCTTCATTTCTTAGATAATTCAGTAAAACAATTTCTTTCAAAAATTAATTTCTAAGGTTTGGGACCTCAGAATTTATTTTCGGGCATACGCCCAAGTCCCATATTTTACTGCGGACCTCCCGGGATGGTCGGAACATGGATCCGGTTCTGTTTGCTCAAAATTTTGACCAAAGTCAACCATAATCAAATTTTTAACTCTAGAAATTTCTATTTATCATATTTTCACATAGAAGGCTTTCCGGATATAGGTTCGGACCATGCACACAAATCAAGGTGAGCTAAAAATGAGGTTTTTAGACCTCGGAGCACTGAATTTACTTGCAACACAAGTGATGACCTTTTGAGTCATCACATTCTACACCTCTAAAATAACCGTTCGTCCTTGAACAGACATAAGGAGGAAGTACCTGAGTCGGGAAAAAGATGGGGATAACGGCTCCGCATATCGGACTCAGACTCCCAGGTCGATGCCTCAGCAGGCTGGCCTCTTCACTGAACATCGAACAGAAGGAAAACTCTTCGACCTCAACTGACGAACCTGCCGGTCTAGAATAGCCACTGGCTCCTCCTCATAAGAAAAGTCCTTGTCCAACTGGACAGTGCTGAAATCTAACACGTGGGATGGATCACCGTGATACTTTCGTAGCATGGACAGATGAAACACTGGATGCACGACTGATAAGCTCGGCAGCAATGCAAGTCTATAAGCTACCTCTCCCACTCGATCAAGAATCTCAAACGGACCAATGAACCTAAGGCTAAGCTTGCCCTTCTTCCCAAATCTCATCACGCCCTTTATAGGCGACACTCGAAGCAATACACGCTCATCGACCATGAATGCCAAATCACGAACCTTGCGGTCAGCATAGCTCTTTTGCCTAGACTACGATGTACGAAGCCTATCCTGAATGATCCTGACCTTCTCCAAGGCATCCTGAACCAGATCCATACCCAACAACCAAGCCTCTCCCGGCCCAGACCATCCAACCGGAGACCGACACCACCTACCATATAAAGCCTCATAATGAGCCATCTGGATACTCGACTGGTAGCTGTTGTTATAGGCAAACTCCGCTAAAGGCAAAAATTGATCCCACAAGCCACTAAAGTCATTGACACAAGCTCGGAGCATATCCTCCAAAATCTGAATAGTCCGCTTGGACTGCCCGCCCGTCTGGGGATGAAATGTTGTGCTCAACTCAACCCATGTACCCAACTCTCATTGAATTGCTCTCCAGAAATGCAAGGTAAACTGCGTACCTCGGTCCAAAATGATAGACATGGGCACACCATGAAGGCGAACAATCTCCCGGATATAGACCTCAGCTAACTTCTTAGAAGAATAAGAGATTGCCACAGGAATGAAATGTGCTGACTTGGTCAGCCTATCAATAATGACCCATACTGCGTCGAACTTCTTCCGAATCTGCGAAAGTCCAACAATGAAAGCCATAGTGATCCGCTCCCACTTCCACTCTGGAAGCTCAAACCTCTGAAATGAACCACCGGGCCTCTGATGCTCGTACTTAACCTGCTGAAATTCAAACACCGAGCCACATATGCAACGATATCCTTCTTCATTCTCCGCCACCAATAACGCTGCCGCAAATCCTGATACATCTTTGCGGCGCCCGAATGAATAGAGTACCGGGAGCTATGGGCCTCCTTTAAAATTAAATCTCGGAGTCCATCCATATTAGGCACACAAACTCGACCCTACAATATTAAAAATCCATCTTCACCTAAGGTAACCTGCTTGGCACCTCCGTGATGCACCGTGTCTCTAAGGACACACAAATGGGGATCATCATACTGCCGATCATGGATACGCTCCAATAAAGAAGAACGAGCGACCGTTCAAGATAACACTCGACTGGGCTCAAAAACATCGAGCCTCACAAACTGATTATCCAAAGACTGAATATCCAAAGCAAGTGGTCTCTCACCGACCGAAATGTAAGCAAGACTGCCCATACTGTCTGACTTCCTACTCAAAGCATCGACCACCACATTGGCCTTTCCCAGATGATATAAGATGGTGATATCATAATCCTTCAACAACCCCAACCACCTCCTCTGCCTCAAATTCAACCCCTTTTGCTTGAACAAATATTGAAGACTCTTATGATATGTGAACACCTCATACGCCACGCCAAACAGATAATGCCTCCAAATCTTCAATGCGTGAACAATGGCTGCCAACTCTAATTCATGAACTGGATAGTTCTTTTCATGAATCTTCAACTTCCGCGAAGCATAGGCAATGACCTTGCCATCCTGCATCAACACTGCACCACGCCCAATACGAGACGCATTAAAATAAATTGTATAAGGCCCTGCTTGTAGGCAAAACCAACACCGGTGTCATAGTCAGAGCTATCTTGAGCTTCTGAAGGCTTGCCTCACACTCATCTGACCATCTGAACTGGGCACCCTTCTGGATCAGCCTAGTCATCGGAGTTGCAATAGATGAGAACCCCTCTACGAACCGACGATACTAGCCTACCAATCCCAAGAAACTCCGAATCTCTATAGCTGATGCTAGTCTAAGCCAGTTCTTGACTGCCTCAATCTTCTTTAGATCCACTAAATACCCTCTATCGATACAACATGACCCAGAAATGCAACTGAACTCAACCAGAACTCACACTTCGAGAACTTAGCATATAACTGACTATCCCTCAAGGTCTGAAAAACCACTCTAAAATGCTACTTGTGCTCCTCCTGGCAGCGGGAATATATCAAAATATCGTCAATGAAGACTATCACAAAGGAATCCAAATAAGGCTTGAACACTCGGTTCATCAGATCCGTAAAAGCGTCAACCTGACTGACATCACCAAGAACTCATAATGCCTGTATCTAGTGTGGAAAGCTGTCTTAGGGACATCTGATACCCTAATCCTTAATTGATGGTAGCCAGATCTCAAGTCAATCTTTGAAAATACCTTGGCACCCTAAAGCTGATCGAAAAAATCATCAATAATCAATACACATTCTCATTGACCCATCCTTATTTTTAACAAACAACACCAGCACACCCCAAGGCGAAACACGGAGTCTAATGAAACCCTTCTCAATCAAGTCTTGCAACTGCTCCTTTAACTCTTTCAATTCAGGCGGGCCATACGATATGGAGGGATAGAAATGGGCTGAGTGCCCGGAGCCAAATCAATGCAAAAGTCAATATCCCTGTCAGGTGGCATACCGCATAGGTCTGAAGGAAATACCTGAGGAAACTCCTGAACAACGGGCACAGAATCAATAGAAGGGACCTCAGCACTAGAATCGCGAACATAAGCCAAATAGGCCAAACACCCCTTCTCAACCATACGTTGTGACTTCACATAAGAGATAATACTACGGGTAGAATGACCTGGAGTCCCTCTCCACTCTAAACGAGGCAACCCGGTAAGGCTAAGGTCACAGTCTTGGCATGACAGTCCAAGATAGAGTGGTGAGGTAGTAACCAATCCATCCCCAATATGACATCAAAATCACCATGTCCAGAAGAAGCAAATCTACACGAGTCTCAAGACCTCCAATTACAACTATACATGAACGATGGACACAACCTACCACAACAAAATTACCCACCGATGTAGACACATATATAGGAGCACCCAAAGAACCACTAGGCATGACCATATGTGATGCAAAATAAATCAAAGCTTTTCTGCTATAACCCAGAACAGCACCTGCACCTCCACCTCTAGCATCTCTACCTCCACCTTTAATACCGCTACATCCACCTCTAGCTAACTGAGCGGGGTGGACGAGTCCCTCAGTGAACCTCCTCACTCTCTGAGTGATGTGGAGAAACTTTTCCAGAAATAGCTGAGTAAGCTACTCCCAAGTCAAAGTTGGCGATACGGCTGGTCTAGCCAAATGGTATCCCTCCACCAAGTCTTGGCGGATCCAAACAAGCAAAAAGTAGCAAAATCGACCCATTGGTCTCCATGATCCCCATGTTCCTGAGAACCTCATGACAACTGTCTATATAATCTTGGGGATCCTCAGAAGATGCACCGCTAAAAGTAGTAGTGAAGATCTTGGTGAAACTTATCCAACCTCCACGGAGCCTCCGAAGACGTAGCTAATCTATCACCGATCTGCTTCTGTTCGGCTGAAGAAGTGGTAAATGACCCTGCTATTCGTGAAAGGAAAAGAGTAGAGGTTTTAACTTAGCATTAAGAGATCAAAATTGCACGACAGGAAAGAATAGATGTGAGGTTTTTCCAAACTCTGTAGCCTCTGGGGATAAATATAGACGTCTCCGTACCGATCCCTCAGACTCTACTAAACTTGTCTGTGAACTGTGAGACCCATGTAATCTAGAGCTCTGATACCAACTTGTCACGACCTGGATTTTCCACCCTTAGGAGCCGTGATGGCGCATACTAATACGAGCTAGGCAAGCCAATTAATAGCACAATTTACCTTTTTACCCATTTTATATTCATTAACAATTTCGAAGTAATAACATTTAAACAACAAAATTTAACATAAGCGGAAGAAAAAAATTAAGCTATCTGAACATGAATATCTAATACAACTGTTTAAGTCTCGACTACCCAGAACTGGTGTCACACTTTCACATACGGTCTAAGAATACTACAAATAAAGGTCTGAAAGAATTAAATACAACACTGTCTTTGGAAATACATGTAAGAAACATGAAAGTAGATAGAATGAGACGCCAAGGCCTACGGACACCTGCAGGGCTACCTCGGGTCGCGTGATGAATAAGAATCATTAATCTAATTGCGGTCTGAAGTCTAGAACACTGGGGTCTGCACATAAGAGTGCAGAGTATAGTATCTGTACAACCGACCCCATGTCTTGGTGAGTACCTAGACTAACCTCGGCGAAGTAGAGACGAGGCTAGGACCAGACTACCAAATAAACCTATGCAATTATATAATATACAACGAAAAGTAAAGCAGGTATAAGCAAGTAAAGATGGGAGAGGGAAACATGCTGCGGGGGTATACCAGTATTAACAGTAAATCCAGAGTAACAGTCTAAGGGAAGCTTAGGATTCAAAACAAACAAAAGAAAACTAATACCCAATATAAACACACTTGTATCAATAATTGTTGTGGCGCGCAACCCGATCCCAATATATAATATCAACACTGTTATGGCATGCAACTCGATCCATATAATTCATCATTGTTGCGGCGTACAACCCGATCCACATATAATATTATTGTGGTGTGCAACCCGGTCCACATAAAATATTTGTTCGGCGTGCAACCTGATCCACATATAATGTTATTGCGGCGTGTAACCCCATCCACATATAATATTGTTGCGGAGTGCAACTCGATCCACATATAATATTGTTGCGGCATGCAACCCGATCCACATATAATATTGTTGCACAGTGCAACCCGATCCACATATAATATTGTTGCACCGTGCAACCCGATCCATATATAATATTGACAACAATCATAACAAGAGTCCCGACAAGGAATCAATAAGGACTATGATAACTGTGATTTTAACACGTTTTATGCCCATACTTGCCTATGCTTTATGTATGATTTGCCATAAAATAGACCCAGAATGCTTATAAGTTGCGCTTGATTGCAGATTTGAGTGAGAAGATGACAAAAGTCAAAAATCGACTCGAAACGGAGTGAAACCTGCTCCAGTGTCAAAGATCATTAAAACAAGGACATTCGGAACTTGGTGCGGACCGCACTATCATGTCATGCGGCCGCACCATAGGAGCTCAGAGAGTTGTCATTTTCAATCACAAGTGGTGCGGACGCACTACAAGCTAACACGGTCCGCGCCCAGCCAAAGCGGCCGCAGTACAGGTTCACGCGGACCGCACCACAAAAGTCCAGAGACTATCACAAGCCGCTCATGTGGCTGCACTACAAGTTCACACGGTCCGCGCTAGTCATCATGCGGCCGCATTCCATCATTGTGAGGTCTGCATCAACATCTTCAGAGAGCAAGTTTCAAGAGTCAACCAACCCAGTGCGGCCGCGTGCCAACTTTATGCGGTCCGCACTGACCCCGTAGGGGTATTTTTGTCCGGTTTTTCCAGCCTAGTATAAATAGAATATTTTACCATATTTAGGTTAAGTTTTGTATTAGATATTGAACTGCGCTCGTGAGGACCGAAGTTTTAGCCTATTTTGGCACTTTAGCATTAATTTCTCAATAGATTCTTGTAGTTTCTTCTTAGTAATCAATTAATATGGTTATTTGATCTTCTATTTCTTCAGTTTCTTCTCTTATTATTATCTAGCTAAACCCATTGGCTAGGGTTGTGGCTCAACCCTAGTGTGGGTAATTGATGGGTATTGCTTATTAATGATAGATTGATATTAGGTGTTTGTTATCTGGGCTAATTTTATGGTTTAATTAAGGATTGTTGGTTGCAAACATTGATTCTAGCTTAGTGGGTCTTGACCCTTCTTGAGAAAGAGAGTCTATCACCCCAAAATTTACCTAACAAGAAATTAGGATGGACCCATGAGAAATGGTAGTCCCAATTAACGGGTTAAACCTCGAGAGAGTAATCACCCTACTTGAACCCTAGTTGCTTGGTCTAATTGGCCTACCCAATTGGTCTCGAGAGAGTCAATTGGGCAAAATTGCTCTCTCTACCGAGAGGTGTGAGAGTGGGTACAATTGTGCAACGGTTATAACATTATCCCAAATATGTCAATCTATTATTGGTAGCTTCTACCCATTATTTAACCACCTAGGTAATGCCATGATCCTAGTGCCTTTCTATATATTAATCACACTTTAGAGCATATCTCTTAGCGTAATTTAGCCTTAGATTGTAGTTAACAATAGTAGTTATTTGACAACAATAACCTAAAAATGTTTGAAGTTCAATTAGAAGCAAACACGCATTCCTAGTCTAAACAAATACGCAACTCCCTTCCTATCTCTATGTGGAAATTGACCCCGATACGACTATTCGGGTAAAAGTCTTAGCGCCCACTCCTCCTACCACAGTTTAAGGTTGAGTTTGCTGCGATTACGTTTTGGCGTCGTTGCCGGGGAGCTTACGGTGTTGACTATTTGCGTAGCTAGTTTTGTGTTTTGCTTCTCTTTCCTTCTTTTTACTAACGTTATTTGTGTCGATCCATCAGGTAAACATGGCTCTAAACAGAAATGTCCCTCTTGACAACGTGGTCACCGGGGAGGATGTTGATGATGTTGAGCAAGATGAGCTCCAGGTACCACAAGTACCATGGAGAGGTAGAAATGCCAATGCGAATCCAAATGATCAAATCCCAGACCCTCTTCCACCTCCACCAAGAGTATCTCCAAGGGTCCTTCCGAACAGGGTTATGTAAGTGCCATAGTTCCTCCCCGAATCCGGGCGAGAAACTTTCAAATCACCAATATTATATTGACACTTCTCAAGCAAAGAGGGTATTTTAAGGGCGCCTCCGACCAAAATGCATACAAGCACTTGAAGGGGTTCGTAGATACTTGCTGGGGGAGTAAACAAACCAATATGTCCAGGGATGCTTTGAGATTGAGGCTTTTCCCATTTTCTCTTCGGGGGAAAGCATTGGATTGGTTAGAAAGGCTTCCAAATCATTCCATCATAACGTGGTATGAATTGGTGGACAAGTTCATTGCCAAGTTCTTTTCTCCAAGTCACATGGCGGCGCTCCGTGATGAGATTTTGGCTTTCAAACAAGAGCCAACGGAACCTTTGCATGAAATATGGGAGAGATTTAGAACTATGGTCAAAGAGTGTCCAAATAATGATATGAATGATGTGATGATTCAACAAACGTTCTATAGGGGCATCAACACAACAAACCAATGTATTGTGAACCAATTGGCGGGTGGAAATTTTATGAAGCTCCCGTACAATGAAGCTTGTGATGTGTTAGATGAAATGGCCGATACTTCTTCGGCATGGCAAAGTCGGGCAAACATTCCTCAAGATGATCCTAATGTCATACATTTACATAAGGAGTTGCATGATCACGTCCAAGCCATTGCCAAACTTACAAAAATAATGAATCAATTGGCGAAGGCGCAATTGCAACAAGTTCAAAACCCGCGCCAAGTCAATACCATGGAAGGAGTGAATATGATGAAAATAAGGCAAAGAGGGAAACAACCTCAAGGAAATTGTGACAATTATGATGATGGCGGTGGTTATTCAAATGAGTGCTATGATGAGCAAAGTGAGGATTGTCAATATGTCAACAACTATCAAGGAAATAGAGGAAACCAAGGCAATCAACAATGGCGATCTCAAGGGAATTGGGGCAATCAACAAGGAGGTGGAAATTGGAACAACAATAATCAACAACAAGGTGGTGGAAATTGGAATGGGAATAACCAAAACAATAATTGGGGGAATCAAGGTAACAATGGTGGCAATTAGAACGGAAACAATAACAACAATTGGAACAACAACAATGGTCAAGGAGGGTGGAACAACAATGGTTGTCAAGGTAATCGGGGGAAAGGCTTTCAAAGGCCTCCGATGTTTCAACAATCGAACAACCCGCCACCGTTTCAATCTCAAGGGTCTAGCTCTTCGGGCAATGAATTTGGGAGAATTGAGGTTATGTTTGAACAAATGATGAAGAAGAACCAAGACTCCATGCGCAATTGGCTTCACACAACACTTCCATCCGTAACTTGGAGGTGCAACTTGGTCAAATTTCACAATCCTTAAACACTCGCCCAAAGGGTGCTCTACCAAGTGACACGGTAGTAAATCCTAAGGGTGGGCACAACAACCATGTGATGGCGGTGACCACGCAAAGTGGACGAGGCGGTGATGTGCATGCCTCAAAAGAGAATCAAGTCATGGTAAATGAAGATGATTTGCGTGATGATGATAAGACTACGGGGGTTGATGATGTAGTGGAACCAAGTGTGAGAAATGATGTGCGAATTGACATTCATGAGGTTGAGGAGGAGACACAAGAGAACGTGAACCCGTCTAGGAAACATGTGATAGATATGTCTGAGGCGGAGGTGCCCAAAGCCAAGGCACCCTTGCCTAGGCCTCCTCCGCCTGACCCTCAATGTTTGGCCAAGCAAAAGGGTGATAACCAATTTAAGAAATTCATTGAGATGATGAAGAGTTTGACTATCAACGTGCCTTTGGTGGAGGCACTCGAGCAAATGCCGGGGTGCGCGAAATTCATGAAGGATTTGGTTACAAAGAAGAGATCAATAGAGTGTGAGACAATCAAGATGACCCATCAAGTGAGCGCAATTGTACACTCCATGGCTCCTAAACTTGAGGACCCAGGTACATTCACTATCCCATCCACTATTGGAAGCGCCAATTTTGCAAAAGCCCTTTGTGACTTGTGGGCGAGTATCAACTTAATGCCATATTCGGTTTTCAAAACTTTGGGAATCGGGCAACCTCGACTGACTTCAATGAGGATCCAAATGGCGGATAGGTCAATAAAGTGGCCTTTGGGTATAATCAATGATGTCCTTGTTCGTGTTGATAAATTCATCTTGCCGGCTGACTTTGTGATACTAGATTGTGAGGTGGACTTTGAAGTCCCAATTATCCTTGGAAGACCTTTCCTAGCAATAGGGAAGGCTTTGGTTGATGTCGAGGCGGGAGAGTTGACCTTCCGAGTTGGTGATGAAAAGGTGGTGTTCCATGTGTGCAAGTCTATGAGGCAACCAAATAGCAACGAGGTGTGCTCGTTTGTTGACATTGTGACGGCGGTGATAGTGGATGACACAAGCATAATGATCAATATTGAAGATCCACTTGAAGCGGTGCTTTTGAACATGGAGGCTAATGATGATGCCGGGAGAATTGAATGTGTAAATGCTTTTCATGGTATGGTCTCATACTCTTATGAGCCTAGGAAGTTATCATTGGACCTTGAGAATCGTAAAACTACCCCAACAAAGCCATCTATTGAGGAACCGCCGGTGCTGGAGTTGAACCACTTCCTCCTCACCTCAGATATGAATACTTGGGTCCTAATTTCACTTTGCCTATTATTCTTTCATCTTGCTTAACTAACATGTAGGTTGACGTCACTTTGGTGGTTCTACAAAAGCACAAGCGAGCGATTGGATGGACGTTGGCGGATATTCAAGGTATAAGCCCCGCTTTTTGCATGCACAAGATCATTTTGGAGGAAGATGCAAGGCCATCTCTTGAACATCAAAGAAGACTAAATGAACCTATGCAAGAGGTGGTCAAGAAAGAGGTCATCAAGTGGTTGGACGCTGGTGTAGTCTACCCAATCTCGGATAGTTCATGCACCTCTCCGGTCTAATGTGTGCCAAAGAAGGGTGGTATGACGATCGTTACTAATGCCAACAATGAATTGATTCCTACACGTACGATCACGGGTTAGAGAGTGTGCATGGATTACAGAAAGCTCAACAAGGTCACGAGAAAAGATCATTTCCCTCTACCATTCTTGGACCAAATGCTTGATCATTTAGCGGGCCGGGCTTATTACTGTTTCCTTGATGGCTACTCGGGGTACAATCAAATTCTCATTGCCCCGAAGGATCAGGAGAAGACAACCTTTACATGTCCGTATGGCACATTCGCTTTCTCAAGAATGCCATTTGGACTTTGTAATGCTCCGGCGACCTTCCAAAGATGTATGATGGCAATCTTCACCGACATGGTGGAGGATATTCTGGAGGTCTTCATGGACGATTTTAGCATGGTGGGGGACTCATTTGAAGAATGCCTAGTGAACTTGGACAAGGTGTTGAAAAGATGTGAGGAAACCAATCTTGTACTAAACTGGGAGAAATGTCACTTTATGGTGCAAGAGGGCATTGTGTTGGGTCACAAAATCTCAAAAAATGGAATTGAAGTCGATGAGGCAAAAATTGAGGTGATATCAAGGCTTCCTCCCCTACTTCTGTAAAAGGGGTGAGGAGTTTTTTGGGTCACGCCGGGTTCTACCGGCGATTCATTAAAAACTTTTCAAAAATTATGAACCCGCTTTGTAAATTATTGGAAAAGGATGTAAAGTTTGTCTTTGATGAGAGGTGTATGGAGTCCTTTGAGTTGTTGAAACACAAATTGACCACAACTCCCATCATCACGCGCACCCAATTGGGAATTGCCTTTTGAACTTGTGTGTGATGCGAGTGATGTAGCGGTTGGTGCGGTGCTTGGCCAAATAATAAACAAAATGTTTCATCATGTGTATTATGCAAGCAAGACAATGAATGAGGACCAAAGAAACTACACGGTGACAGAAAAGGAGCTCCTGGCTATTGTGTTCGCAATGGAGAAATTTCGCCCTTTTCTTATGGGGGCGAAGGTGATCATACATATGGACCATGAAGCCCTCAGGTATTTGATGACAAAGAAAGATTCGAAGGCAAGGTTGATAAGATGGGTACTACTCCTTTAGGAATTTGATCTAGAGATTGTGGATAGAAAAGGAAGTGAGAATCAAGTTGCGGATCATTTGTCCCGGCTAGAGGAAGAAGGGAGACCGAGCAATGTTGTTGAGATAAATGATGCTTTCCCCGATGAGCAACTTCTTTCAATTTCTATGGGTGACATACCTTGGTTTGCGGACATCGCCAATTTCATAGTGACTGGTAATGTCCCGTGTGAGCTCTCTTCCAACCAAAGGAAGAAACTCAAGCGGGATAGATTAGATTTCTATTGGGATGAGCTGTATTTGTTCAAAATTTGTACGGACGGGGTAATACGAAGATGTGTGCCAGAAACTGAGAAAATGAACATATTGGAGGCTTGCCCCTCTTCTCCTTATGGTGGTCATCATGGGGGAGTGAGGACGGCGTCAAAGGTTTTAAGTTGCGGCTTCTATTGGCCGACTTTGTTTCAAGATGCGAGCGATTTGGTAAAGAAATGTGATGCATGCCAAAAATCTGGTGGGATTTCAAAAAGAGATGAGATGCCTCTCCATACAATCCTCGAGGTAGATATTTTTTATGTTTGGGGCATTGATTTCATGGACCCGTTTGTAAGCTCTTGTGGGAACACGTATATTCTTGTGGCGGTGGACTACGTGTCAGAGTGGGTTGAAGCCGTGGCTCTTCCCAACAATGAAGCCCGGAGTGTCGTGGCATTTTTGAAAAGGAATATCTTCACTAGGTTTAGAACCCCTCGTGCTATCATTAGTGATGGGGGGTCCCATTTTTGCAACAAGGCCTTTGACTCTTTTCTCGCTAAATATGGAGTTAACCACAAGGTGACTACCCCCTATCATCCACAAGCAAGCGGTCAAGTGGAGGTTTCAAATTGGGAAATTAAGAGTATTTTGTCTAAAACAGTGAATGCTAATAGGACCAATTGGTCAAAGAAGTTGGATGACGCTCTTTGGGCTTATCGGACGGCTTACAAGACTCCGATTGGTATGTCTCCATATCGGTTGGTGTTTGGTAAGGCTTGCCATCTCCCTGTGGAACTAGAACACAAGTCTATGTGGGAATTGAAAAAATTGAACTTTGAATGGGATGTTGCAGCCAATCTCCGAGTGGAACAATTGAATGAACTTGATGAGTTTAGATTTCGTGCTTACTCCAGCTCGTCCTTGTATAAGGACAAGATGAAGTACCTCCACGATAAGTATGCTCGGGGTAAAGAATTCAAGGTGGGCGACATGGTTCTTCTTTTCAATTCCCGGTTAAGGTTATTTCCGGGGAAGCTCAAATCTAAATGGAGTGGTCCCTTTGAAGTGGTCTTTGTAACTCCTTTTGGTGCTCTTGATCTTAAAAACAAGAATGGTGAAGTGTTCCGGGTAAATGGGCATCGTGTCAAGCACTATTTAGGAAAGATTGATGACAGCCATGTGGTGGCACTTATTCATTTGAAGTGATATGATGGTAACATGCATCGTGCCGCGACGTTAAATCAGGCGCTTGTTGGGAGGCAACCCATGTCTTTTTCTTTCTTTTTGATTTCTGTTGTAGATTAGGACTTTTGAGCTAATGATTTGTGAGATGTTGCAGGAATTGTGTTGAATCAATGCAAAACAACCGTGCAAAAAGTACACAGTCTCTGAAGTTGGTTAGTGCGGCTGTACCCTTGATTGTGCGGTCCTCACTGTTTTGATCTGAGGTGGGCTGTTCTCTGAAGTTGCATGCGCGGCCGCATCCCATAATTGTGCGGTCTGCGTTGTACCGCACGGCCGCGTCCACATTAGTGCAGCCGCATCACATGTTTTAAACACAGTGTTATGAGGTAAGACCAGCGCGGTCCGCGGTCCGCGGTCCGCGGTCGTGTTCACGCGGCCGCGCTGGACGGTAAGTCGGGGCCCCGCTTTCTTTTTCTATAAATAGACCCCTAGGGCTTCATTGAGAACTTTTTGCCAAATCGATCTCTGAACCCTAATTTTTCACTGTTCCTCCTGAGACTCTCCTTTGCATTATCATCAAGAGCATTTCTTCACTTTCCTGGTAACATATCTCTCACATAAGTTTTTAATTAGTATTAATTTATACTTTATACATGTTTCCTTAGTAATAACTTCTTCTTTTTTCTTTTTTGTTCTTCATCGTTCATGCTTAGATAGTTTTATGTTGTTCTTGTTGTTCTTTGATATGATGGGCATGTTATAAAGGAGTAGGGACAAAGTAGGATGCTAAAACGTGAAAGATTTGACCTATTTTTGTTGAACCCTAGTTGTCCCAGTATTAAAAGCCCAGCACGGCTGCATGACATGTTTGTGCGGTTCGTACCATGTCCCACGCGGCCGCATGACATGTTTGCGCGGCTCGCATCAGTGAGGTTCAGAAAGGTCCCAATTGGAGTAGTTACCCAGTGTGCCCGCATGACCTGTTGGTGTGGACCGCGCTGGTCCCGCGTGGCCGCGTCCCATGTTTGTGCAGCCCGCATGGGAAATGTTCAGAGAGATGGTGTTCTTAAGTTTGCCCTGTGCAGCCGCATGCCCTATTGGCGCGGCCCGCGTGGCTTTTGTCTGGTATATTGCCTGCACCATTGCTTCTTGATGCTCTGCCTTATTATGCATATGATAATACACTGCACTTGCCTATACTAACAATGTTAGAATTATTTGTGTGCAGACAATGGTGAAACAAAAAGGACGTGGTGCCAAACAACCCGGTCGAGGTGAACCCTCCCGGGGAGGGAAAGCTAAGCTAAAGAAACTCACTCCCCAACCAAAACTAAAGACAAGGAAGCAAGTAGTGACAGATGAGGAGCAGTCGGGGAGTGAGTGCTTTCCCTCTCAGGAACGATCAGCTGATTCGGGGCAAGCCCCCTCAGTCCCAGCCCAAGCTCCACAAGCTATACAATCTGAGTCGTCTAATGGCTCAGCAGCGGGCAGCGGCAAGTAGTCCACTTCCCCCACAGCTTCAGAATCTAGGGAGAGTGTTGACAGTGATGAGGAGGTCCCGGTTAGTTGTCACGCCCCAAAACCGAGGGACACGACCGGCGCTCAACCGGAGGACCCCAGTCAAGCGGACCTGGAATTTTCTTTCCTATCCCACGTGTTACCCCGTGATTCCAATATACATTATTCTTTTGAAATAGCAATTTGAGACTTAAGCATAAACTTACAACTTGAGTTCATTTCTCCTTTTTATCAATTCCAACATTTGATACCAATTACTTGCAAAATACATACAATATTTACCAACGTGCACCACGATTCTGAACCGTACCATTACTACCCAAAAATACTTTTGTACACCACCCACATTGTGTCTACGAAGCCTCTACATAAAACTGAAGGATAATATGAAAGTGCCGGCAACAAGGCTCCGGCTATACCTCTAAATACAAAGTACATGATAACAATCCTACATGACCCCGAAATGAAGTGGGGCTCACGAAATCAGCTGAAAGGAAGATGCGTCACTGGCTACGACCAACACTGCCTTCTATACAACCACCTACAATCATAACACGAATGTAGCGCCCCCGGCAAAAGGGACGTTAGTGCCATTGAATAGCACTAGTATGTATAACTAAACACCACTATTTATAAATAACTTTCATACAACTATAAGGAAATCACAAGTGAAACTCAAACACTTTAAATGATCGCAACATTACCAAATAAAAAGGATCACATAGCCTTCACATAATTTTCATACCTTTAGGTTGTGTTTCATAGCCCGTCCATGGGATTCACATATCATGTTATACACCTATGCGTTTCATAGCCCGTCCATAGGGTTCACATATCATATTATACCCATATGCATTTCATAGCCCGTCCATAGGGTTCACATATCATATTATACACCTATGCATTTCATAGCCCGTCCATAGGTTCCACATTTTATATTA